>CAVNYN010219639.1:0-10030 GCA_963692815.1 Nyctanthes arbor-tristis
TAAAAAACTAATAAACTAATATAAATTATTGAAAACCCATTATGAATATCCTAATAAGAAAAGTTTAAATTTTAAAAATCGAAAATGAGGCTTATAAATTTTTTTTTCAAATTTTTTAAATTTCGTTTTAATGTAGGTGTTCTCTTTTTTGTATTATCTAGATTAGTGACTTAACTTTGCGTTGACAAAACTTGTATATTGACAAAACTACAGTAATTCCAAATTGTTTTATATTCGGAAGACTTTCATTAAGAAATCCGATTATGGAGATCAATAGTGGCTGAGTTTTAATTTCGTTAACCAAAAATAAGTTTTTTTATTTACAGATTTAGAGTTTTATCCATGGCAAGCAGCAACGTAAAATTTTGTAGACAATAATTTAAGAAAGTTTATCCAATTGGAACAACAGTAAAGAATAACACTTAAAACGTAAACGTAAACTGTCATGATTTTGAGAAAAATTAATTCAACTTTATAATTTCTATGCAATCTACGACGCTAAATAATATAGATATATATATATATATATTAAAGGAGTAAGGTGGTGGATATTTTTTCCTGCCTTTTGTCTAGCTTCTTAAGATATTTGGTGATGTCATTTCTGATGTTACCTTCTATATATACTATTTATTTATTTTATTACATAATTTTGAGATAATTAGCTTTATAAAGAATCAAATAGATTTTTTTTTAAATTATAGTACTCAATTTTGCCGATTGCATAATTAAATAAGAATTTTTTGATAACTAACAATAGAACAAAAATTTCCGTTTGTCATTTTAAATATAACCTTACTATATTTGGGGTTGGATTATTTGTGTGAGCAATGAACCGCAGGTTGATATGGTTATACTATAATAGTTGTTCAATAATTTCTATTAAACATTTTACTTTTATTGAATCACCTCAATTAATTTTAATTTATGTATAGTTAAATGGTGTAAAAAATGTTACCGACAAATAAATTCAGATATAATAGAATAGTTATAAAAACTTATATCTTATAATGCTAATATATGATTCAATTAGGTGTATTAGTAATTTATTAAATTTTTGTATAAACTAAAATAAATTTTGTTATTATTACTTTTAGAATTTCCGATGCAACGCACGGGTGAGAATTCTAGTAAATAATAGTAATATAAATAGTAATAATAGAAAAGTGACATTTTTCGGGTTTGGTTTCCATAGATACAAGGACTCTAAGAAAGGAAAATTTGAAAATTATGAAATTTTGTGATTTTAGAAGGGGGAGTTATGGAATGAATTTTGAAAATTATGGGAAGATAGGGTCTGTTCTCTTTACTGTTTTGAGACCGTTTTTTGTTTTCAGTTTTTTAAAACACTGAAAACATATTTACTTTCATATTTTAAAAAATGAATTTGAAAAACAACAAATTTTTTAACAAAAAAAAAAAAGAAAATGATAAAAAGTCGTTTTTAGAGTTTTTAAGCAAAACCAGTACTTAATTAAAAACAAGGAAAATGCTTTGTTTTGAGAATTCCAATTTCTCTCTCCTCTAATTTTGCAACCCTTCGTCCCCTTCTCCTCTAATTTCTCTCTTCTTTAATTTTATTCATGTGTCTTATGATTCTAAAGTTAGTTTATTTATTATTATTAATATATATATTTTTATATTTTCTTTTTCCTTATAACCAACTATCGCAAATTTTCATAGTTTAATCTTGGTAGTGATACATTAGAACAAAATAATTTTTTTTAATGAAAGAACAAAATAATTTAATTTAGTTAACAGACAAATAAATTCTCAAAATATCAAAAAGAACACGTTTTACAATTTTGGGTTTTTTAAAATAGTTTTTCAAAATGACAAAATAAATACATTTTCAGACATATGAAAATAAGCACACAAAACAAAAAATTGAAAATGAATTGAAAATTGAAAAATAGAAAACTAAATCACGAAAAGAAAAGATTGAAGGGATAAGGGAAAAGTATATGAAAATATAGTAATTCTCGGGAAATGTGCGTCTTTAAAGGCAAGGAAGAATTTTATGATTATTATAGTAATATTTTGCAGTTCACCTTTGAAACAATTAACAGAGCATTATTTTCACTTACTCATTATTATGATAATTATTATGCTTTTATAAATGAAATAAATAAAATTAAAAAATAAAACCAATTGGGGCACAATCTGTAGAGGTAGTAATCTGACCTAAATCATTGTGCAACATCAAGATAACCCGGCCCAAATCATTGTGCAACATCATGATGAGGCCAGCAAAATTATAGGAGGAAAAATTGCAATTGGGAATCCGAATCCAATTGAAAACTCTTGTATTATATATTATATATTGTTATGTGATTTGATCAAACTAATCACATTCATATATTTTACAACATATTTACACTTTCATATATTTTTCTAAAATACCCCTCTTTATATCACTAGTTATTATTTTTATTATTTTTTTAAGGAAATCAAAATTTAATTTTGGGTTAATATTACAATGCATATTAAATAATATTAAAAAATCAAAAAGTAAAATATACTCTCAATAATAAAACAAGCGGCAATAATTTGGGATAAATAAAAATGGAAAACGAGCCTATCTTTGCGGGACTGATCCAAAATAAGGCTCCGGATCATTTAAGGATAATTAAGTGTGTGTGCATTGATTAGGTGATTATATTTGTGAGGAAAAGACGTCTATTCAAGAGGAGAAACATAGAAAGGAAGGAGAGGAAAGAACTGTAAAAAGAGCCTAGGAATTATTATGCTGAGAGAAGAATATTTTAGTTTGGACTAGCCTCTTATATGATTAAATAGAGACCTGAAAACAACCGTGACCAGTAGATGTAAAATGGGGCAGATTCCCGACCTTGCATAGTTCAATTAACTAAATATACTCGATCTTTAAACTAGTTCTTAACCATCTAATAATAACGACTAGTTAATCTATGATTAGGGACGAAGGAAGTAATACCTTGGAATATTTCTTGCAGAAGTAGGGAAAGATGATCGAGGATAAGGCAAGAGAAACTCATTGTTTTAAAAACAAAAACTTGGGTTGATTAGTTTGGATTTAATTTAGGAATTCAGCCATTTTAATGTAAAGACGATATGTGCAGCGAACAAGGTACCAAAAAATTGACCCAAAAAATATCTTTCTTGGGAAATGAACCGATCTGAATATTTAATTAAATTTAATCTAATCTAATCTAATCAACTTAAAGGAGGAAGCAGTGGAAGACGTATCTTTTCTTACAATTAATTTATCTGATCAACTTATTTGATATAATCTAGTTTCTCACTCATGAACATTCTCCGCTATTCTTCAAGGTTAAGATTGAAACAAGCGATTTAATAAATTCGGATCGAATGAAGAACCAAACATAGAGATCTAGCATAGCCAAAAGAAGAACTAAATCTCCTTCAATATGGTACATGAGGCCATACTTACCTGGGAAATATAGAGTGGGTGGCTGCCCCTCTTATATATTTATATTAGATTTTCTCCTAGTCACACAAAGGTATAGAATTTTAACTTTAATTATTTTTAGGGTAAATTTCACAATAGGTCCCCAACCTTTGCAAAGAGTAGCAATTTCAACTATAACTTTTTTTCCCAAGGCTGTAGGTTCTCAACCTTTCAAAACTAGGTACGTCAATTTTCGCTGTTCATTTTTTCAATAAAGATAATTTTACCCTTTATTTAAATTAAAAAAGAAAAAAATTTGAAAGGCGCTTTCTCTTTCACACATTTATACATTTAACACAAGCTATATATACAAATTGATCAATATATCCATTTAACACAAGCTAAATATACAAATTGATCAATATATTATCTTTTATATTCACTTACCTAACACCACCACTACTGTCATATTTACTTCAGGTAGTGAACTCTTCAAAATTCAAACTTAAATAAGTAATGATAATTAAGATGATATTGATATTAAAGTCATAAAAATTATAATAATAGAAATGTATGAATTTTTCTTGTGGACAAAATTAAAGGAATGAATTACTGTTAAAAGGAAGGGTTTCTTCTTCTTTTATTTCCGTGCAGTCTCTGTCATCCCAAATTTTTGCCTCTACATATAGCTAAAAGAGGGAGGAAAACCCCCTTTTGTTGTCGTTAGAGATAGAGGCGAATTAATTGGAGTTGTTACCCTTCCACCCGCCACAAAAGGGAAAAAGAAGGGGGGCCGGGGGGCCGCCGGGGTAGGGAGATACCGAGGGAAATGGTGGTGGTGGGACTTAGTGGAAAGTAGGAGTAACTAGTCGAAGTCGAAGAAAAAAACATATTCTCTCCTTCTTTTATTTTGAATCTTTTGGATTTTTTAAAAGGTTTTTGTATTAATTATCTTTTATTTCATGCAATGAGGGTATACTAGTCATTTTGTAAGTATATAAACGTGAAAATGGATTGAAATTGTCCATAGGGATCTTTTTTGTATATTTTTAAAATTGGGGAGCTATTAGCTTGAAAAAAAAATATTAGAAATGAAATTGTTACTTTTTGCAAAGGTTGAGAACCTTTTGTGAAGTTTACCCTTCTTTTTATGTGTAATCCTCGAACTATCCCAACTTGTATTACAAGAGCCCCCCTCCCCCCTGAAAGTACAAACTTGTAATCAATTTGACTGCGCCTGAACTTGTATAACTTGTAGTTCATAGAAAGATTCATAGAAAAGGGCTGGGTTGATGGGAGCTAGTGCGCTACGGCTTTGAGGAGTGAGATTCATATAACACTTGACTGTGTGTTCACGCGCTTCTCTCTTTCTTTCTGGGGTGTAGTCAAGTTCAGGCGGAGAGCGAGGCAAGCAACTAGCTAGGTGAGGTATTTTCTGACTTGTAGTGCGTAGGCCGTATGGTTAGGTCAAAGATGTATGTATCGTAGTAGTACAATGCGCATAGATATATGTTTTACTGAAATACAATGTAAAGTAAATTAACAATATAAATCCCCTATAAAGAGGAATACACACTACAAATCAATTGTAGAAGATAACCCATACAGAGGAAATGAACTTGGGACCTCTAAGTCTCAGTATCTCAACCTAACCCCCTAACCAAACTTAGACCTCATTGGCATATTACAAGAGTTTTATTACTGCGAAAAGGAGACAATTGGACTTATATAATTTAGAGAAAATTTCCCTATCCTCCTAAATTTATCACTAAAAAATAAAAATACGTTGATTTTTACTTAACCAAATTGAGCTCCATATATAATGTCCGACTGTGAATAAAAAGCAGCCACGACAGGTAATTTTCACATTGCTTTTGCTTGTAAAGCAAACCACTGTATTGGTTCTACAATTTGACCCTACCCGTCGATCAAAAAGGTGTTCTTATGGCTAACCCGTGCCATGCTTCAACGTGGACAAGCCGCTTTATTTTTAGGAAATTAATCTAGACACTTTCTAGATTAACTTCAACGTCTTTTTTTCCCTTCTTTTCTTTTCTTTTTTCTTTTGATACAAGGGGGATATATGATGGCACAAGGAGGGGAAATAAATGAGGGCGCCGGTACAGTTCAAGCATGAATATCTAACCATTGTGCTATTTGTTCGAACTATTAAGTCTTGCTTTCAATGTGGTTTATTTCAAGTAAATAAGAGAAAAGAAAATATGATTAGTGAATAATAACAACAGAGGATTTAAGTGGAAAACTCCAAATCTAAAAAAATAACCCACGTCATGTCGAATTTGGAGATTTTTCGCCTTTTTTCATGTAGATTTCTCATAACCTACACGGAACCTGGCCCCAATTATGCCCCAAGAGCGCATATACATTCAAAACTATTATACTCTGATAAATCTCAAAGAGAACTGGAATGTTTCTCTTCTTGGTGGTGAGATTTGCAAGGCTAAAATCCTCTATTTATATTCCTTCAAAAATTAAAAAAAAAAAGAAAAAAAGAAAAAAAGGAAAACCCCGCTATTTTATAGAGATTTCCACCATCATTATTTTCTTGAGTTTAGTTGCCGCTACTTTGAACTTCAAATTGAAATTAAATTCATCTTCTTCATTGGCAACTAAATAACAAATCGTTAGCTAGAAAGAGTTCGAAATGTGCAACACCGAACTCACAAAACTTGACTGTTTTGAGCTAATTCTTATAAACACTCACATATCTAGAGCGGCCCTCTTTGACACCTAAAAACAATACATCAAAAACCAAGACAAAGTGTCATAACACATAATATCCCATTAATTCCTCATAGATATTCCACTACTCATATAAAGTACAAGATATTATCCTACTTTGTCTTAGTGCTATCTGTTGTTGTCTTCAGTTTAAAATATATGCCATTGAATATTCAATGCCATTTAACGTCGACCCTTCAAAATAAAGTGAAATCTGCTGAATTTGTTGCAAGCCCCAGTCTATCTTATTCCTTTCTGCCTCAACTTTTCATCATCTCCTCTTTAGGTTGTCCCTAGCTAGCTGTCATTATTTTAAGCAAACATCAAGTTCAACAACTCCTTTCATATCAAATAGTGGAGGATGATCAATTTAGAGCACTCTCTTCCACATTGATCTTGCTCATGGATAGATTGAGATAGATTAGTACCATCGTCCCCAAGCTCGACCTAAGAAAGTTACAAATAGAACACATGCTTATCAAAACAATCTTGTAATTTACAGAACAGCTAGTTAATATATAATCGTGTACTGCTTATGATAACATGAAAATATAAGTTATTCATGTTCATCGTCAGTTGTGTCAAGTATTAAATACTAATCATGTTTACTCCACCAACCCAAAAGACTCATTTTGTAAGATTTGGAGGCCACCCCCGCAACTATTGGTTTCCATGTGCTTTAAAAGTGGTCAGGACGGTAGACATTTTGGTTAGTCACGTTCGTGCATTTTCCAAATTTTCCATTTATGTCCGATTACAAAATTTATCCATATCTAGCAAGTGAAGTTATGTGTGTTAAAAGACCGTGAAAGCACTTTGTTGAGCAAACAGTAAAACTTATATAATGTACTTTGTTAGAAGAAAAGGTTAAACTTACAGGGTAGCAAAGAAGATAAGAATCTTTTTTGGATCAAATGCGCATGACGGGGGAGATGAACGCCGTAAGCTAAACCTCCTACCACTATATTTGCTTTCAATGGTTATATTTCCCGTCGTGCCATTCACCACTGTGATTGGGTTATGGATTGGGAGGTTGATGGCACAATTTCCTGTGCCCAAAGCCTCCGTGACTGGCATTCCAAACACGCTACCTTCGTAGAAAGCATCGTCTGTACATCTTCTTGTCAACTTACTAATATTGATCTAGATTAAATTTAAATAAATAAATAAATAAATGTGAGACTCTATATAATAGTTCATTATGTTTACGGACTCAAATTATTATTATAAACAAAAAGATTAGTGTTATTAATTATATTTTGAAAAAAAAATTAAAGTTTGATACTATTGATAGCAAAAAGATTCTACACCTAATAAAGTACTTATAATAAATCTTAAAAAAAAATATCCTACACCTAAAAAAGCACTTAATAAATCATATATTCCTAAACGTTTGGATTTCAAATTCATGTGCACGTTTTAGCATGATGAATGCTAAATTAAAAGCTAGCTATTAACATATCAATTGAATTTGAATTAGGGATCAAACAGTCTCCACCTATTTTGAATTTAAGACTTCTACTTATAGCTTTATTGTGTTTAAATAGACTGATTTTTGTCACTCTTGGGGATCGAGAATTGCCCGTCTCCTATTGGCCTTGACTTCTCGCCCCTCTCAATGAGCACTCAACCTAATTATCATGGTTACCTTCTCTAACGCATCGTGGATCATGTCGAATTGATCCTATTAATATTGAGTAATTTGCATTGCTTTTGCAAGAACAAGGTATACTGGTGATTACATTTAAAAAAGAAAATCACTAATTTACACGAAAATCACTTCGACTTTTCTATCAGAAAGAAGGCAAAACAAACTAATTAACGATTACCTCGTGGACTGATTGCAACCATACTACTAGCATTAGTATCGTTGCTGTAACTTTGGTTGATGATTTTTTTCTCCGCGCCTCTAGGCAATCCTTTTCTCGAAAGGTTTCTCTGCCACTCCTTGTAGATGAACAAGCACATGGTTAAAATGTAAGAATTCCACGGTGATTTTGCAGTAAGTAAAAATTCAAGGAGATTTTGCTAGGGAGTGAAAGTCAAAAGCCATTAATGTAATTAATATAAATAGAATAGAGAGGGAGAAAAGAAAATAATAATAATTACCATAATTCTTGGCTTTGTACTGATTTCTTTCTCTAAACGTTCCATGTCCACTGCAAAGCCATCAGATTTAATCCCTTGCTGCCGTAAATATTCATTTACAAATGAACCCTTCTGTGTATAACCCTTTTCTTCAAATTCAGAACCCAAAGCCACCTAAAATTCAAATTAATTTTATAGAAAAATAAGAAAATAATTTCAATAATACAGTAAAATAGTTAACAAAATGCCATCAGAGAAACTATCCTTACCAACTTCGAATTTTCAGTCATTTCTCCAGCATCCACAGCTATAAATTCTAAAGGAGTTGTTTGGTCTGTCACCAATTACTTGAACCAAATCAGTGTATTTCACGTCCCAGTTCCAACATCTGATACAGCAAAACAAACACGACCGTAGTTAGTCTTAGTCAACGTGTACACATCGATCTTTGATCACTGAGAAGAAATTAAACCAATTGTTGTAACTGTAATTTGAACCTTCAATGGAAGAATTAAAGAAAAGATGAAATCAAACCCGAACTTCAGATTCTGATTGGGGCCCGAAAACTTGGAGACGGGCACTCGACGATTTTAAGTGAAAAAGATAAGCTGAGCTTTGTTCGCCGCACCGTCCCGTCTTACATCACGGACTGCAAAACTGTGATGGGAAGCGAAAATGTGCAAATTCTGTTGGATGTTTTGCGTACAGAAAAAGACTCCACGAAGAGGTTTGGTCAGTTGGAAGAATTTATGACAATTTGCCGATGTTTTATGCTACCTGTTCATCATTAATTATGTGGGCCGATTATATAAGTCGAAATTGCTATTTCACAAAAAGAAAAATACTAGGGAAGGTTTTACTAGTATACCACTATGCGGTGGATGCCGACTGATTGAAGTACAGGAAGAAAATGAGGAAGGTTGAAATGAAAGAGAAGAGGAAGGAAGAAGGTAAGGATGGACAGACAACTATATGTGGCTTTTTGGAGCCAGCAGGGTAGAAAACCTCCTTTCGGCAATAATTTTTTTATTACAAAATATATGATTTTATCATATTATTATCTTTATAATATACACATACATATAATGCCTGAGTGGAAAGAAATAATAAATGGATAAAATGGTAAATTTACCTGTTTTCAAAAGAAATTTTTTCAAATAAAAATTAGAAGGAGAAGTAAATTTTACAAATGCTTTTCCTAATTAATCTACTGTCATTAATTAGAATAATAATTATGGCTAGAGTTGCACTAGTGTATCTGTTGAGTGATTTTTTTTTAATAAATTACAAAGGGGGACGGGAGGGTGGAGAGAAGGTAACTCAATTTCGGCTGAAAACTCCGATAATAGATACGTTTTAAGCCATCTCCTTGATCACCATTGAGTAAATTCTTAGGAGACCAAATAATAATAATAATAATAATAATAATAATAATAAATAAATAAATAAAATAAAATAAAATTAGAGTATTGTATTCGATATTCAAGCTATGGGAAATTGGCTAGAAGGAAAATTTTTTAATATTCTAACAACACTACAAAATTGATATTGCTGACAAATAAATATTACTAAAAAATAGATAAGTGGACTTAAGGATCACAATTAATCAATTAAGGGAGCCCTTTGCATCTACATGCCAATCCTCTATTTACTTGTAGAACATATGTGAATGAATTAAATTAATAAATGAGTACTGAATATTCAATATTAATGAAGTACTAGAAATTCACTCAACAAGTATAGAGTGACCAATTAATTGATTAGTTATATGATTAGTGTATCTAATTGTCTCATTTCTAATTAATGCACGCT
>CAVNYN010219646.1:0-31511 GCA_963692815.1 Nyctanthes arbor-tristis
CAACTCCTCAAACAAGAATTGAATTCTCTTATTTGGGCAATGCACATTTAAATCCATGTTATATTCAAGGACGGTATCATATGTTTATGAAATTTTCCTATAAGGTAGAACACTTATATAAGTCTATCATATATAAAATTGAGCTCAAGAAAACTAAGTTAAGAACACCAAATTATTTTTTTCCACTCCCATAATCTATTCTCGGGTCTATACCGTCACTCTTCACAAAACATGTCATAAAAACCCCTACTAACCTCCAAATGGCTTCATTCAAATTTGGATGATAGCGACTCATAGAAGATCATTTTCCAACTTGTATCCTGTTAAAATTCCACTCATATAATCAGTTATGGCCTTCTAAAGTTGGAAGAACAGAATCTCCATACAAAATAATTCCTTGCCTAAGGTCCCTTTTACTAAATTCATACATACATATTTGGCCTCCTAGAATCCAATATTAACCTCTTATACTTTCCTTTTTATTAAAGAAGACCTAGCTTCTCTCTTCCAATTAATCTAAAAACTTCATTTAATTTAACAAAGTACAATGATATGCACTTCAAAGTCCCAACGAACACTTCATTCAAAATTTTCAAATACATCTAACCTATATCAACAAATTTATCATTTTCTCCCTTAAAATTCATCACAAGACACTATATAGCAAAAACCCAAATTTCTCAATTTTTAGGATTTATAAAAATCAACCCACAATATATAATAGGAGTTAAAGATTAAAACTCATCATTATTTCAATATAAACATCAATTATGTAGTCCCAAATCATAGGAATAAATCATAAATTTAACATCCAATAGAAAATACATAAACCCAAAAATAAACAATCTCTTGGCTCACTTACATAAATTGTCTAAGGAATCAAAACCCAATTGTCACTATCAATGTGCAACTTCCTCACTTTCTTCTCTTTTCCTTCCCTTTTTTCCTTTTTCTTTTCTTTTTCCATTTTCTCTTCTTTCTGCCGAAATTCGCGTTTGCTTCTGTTCTTCATTCCAATTGCAAGACAAAACATAAATATATGGAAATTTACACATAAAGAGCCTCAACTTTGGTAAGTGATTTAAGTGGGTCCTTGAAGTCTTATTTACCTATAAGTCCTTCAACCTTAATTATTTTACTTTAACTTTGATAACTTTAATTTTGATCCAAATAATTTAATTTTAGCCTTGAGTTGACTATTCCACCATTGACTTTTGATCCATGAAAATTGAGATGTTACATCCGCATTTTTATAGAAATTGTCGATAGATTCAAAATATTGAGGATTAGTTTGATGCCAATTGCTCCTCTTATTAAAGATATTCGGGATCCACTTGTTAGTAGCAAATGTGATTTTCGTTGTCATATTCTCTCAAAATATGATGATAGCCCATTGTTTTACTTCTCGTGCATGTCTTTTATCTGAAGCTCTATTCCTTGCAGAGAAATTATTAAAAGATAAAATTCATTTCAGAAGGTGCAAATGATTTATGATATATTAAAATAGGCAAAAGGTTATATAGGGTGGTTCTATTAATTCTATCATTTTTACTAATCACACCACATATATTTGATATCCTTATATTTTTAGATTTTTTATATTTGCATCATTATATTATTCCCATCATACGTTTGTTTTTAATCTTTTATCAATCATGATACCTTCTGTCAAATGATTTATTAATTAAAAAAATTTCATTGTGAGAACTCCTAAATCTTTAAATAAAAAAGAATAACATCTACAAAACATTTTTTTTGAACATATGACGTCATTACTAAAATATGAGGTGATAATTAAATGAAAGATTAAAAAATAAATAAATAAATAGCAAAGACTATTAGGTACATAAAAAAGAATAAAGATTAAGGATCTTCATCTTGATAAAATGTGATGTAGATATCAAAGTACAAATATACTTTCCCAAAGCTGTACTTAAAATATCATGTCATACTTGGTTAGGGGGCTAAGGTTGTGGCCTTCAAACTTGAGGTCCTAGGTTTGATTCCCTCATATGTGGAAGTTTTTCTGCATATTATTGTAATTTGTAGTCCTCTGTATATGAGTTAGTATTATTGATCTATTGTCAATTTATTTACTCTGTGTTTCAATAAGATATATATATATATCTATGTCTGCTTATATTTTGTAATTATACTTTAAAAAAGAAATCACGTTGTATTTGTTTTTTTTTTTTTTTTTTTTTTGAAAAGGAAAAGGAAAAAAAAAAAGATATATCTCAACCTGAATTTTCAGATGAGCTAACTTCTAAGAGCATATTACATACGGTTGCCTAGAAACCAAAAAAAAAAAAAAAGGAGCATATTACAAATATGTCTTGTACATAAACTTAAAAAATTATCTTGAATAATGTTAAGTAATATCACTAGTGTTAAATATCAGTCTAAGTGGCAATACACATGGTATAAAATCTATATCTTTATGTACTTCAAAAGAGAGTAGTCTGTAGTACAATTGTACCGCAATTTTCCCTCTAAAACTGCATTTTTAGGGGATAGTTTAGACATATTAGGTTCGTTGCATTAATTCTTGCAGTCATGTATATCTCTATTGTTCTGATTTAAATTAATTTGATTGTTCTGATTTCAATTTCCCTTATCTTCTTTTATTGACAAGATTTTGTGATAATCTGGCTTCATTTAGAATTATTGATCAATGGATGAGATTTAATTTTTTTGGGTAAGAAAAATGTAAGAGACTGAAAGGGCTCCCGGTTTTGCTGATTTTTATATATTTGTAGTTTTTGTCTGAATTTATTATCTTATATCGTCTTTTATAATTCTTTTGTTTTTCCTTTAGTTATTGTATGAAATATAATAATTAGCAAAAAGATACATGATAATTTGAAAAACTAAATAGTCACAATTTTATTGCGTACTACTCACTCATATACACATGTTGTTAATAATTATTATTTTATTGTGTACAATTCTTTCAGTTGGTACAAAGCTAATTAAGTTGTTATTCATAAAACAATACTCTTAACTAATAAAAATGAGAGTTAATGAGGATCTTTTTAATATAAATTTAATTTCACGTTGAATATGAAAACTAAGAAACCATGCGAAAGGGAGCATACAAAATTTATATAATTCTAAAATTACTATACACCCATATCTTTGTTCAATAAGCATCAATACAAGAAGTCTAGGCACACATTTAGAGTGTTGATGATATTTATTTATCAGAATGAATTATTTATGTATATTATAATTACGTATATTATATATATGTATAAAATAAAAAAATATATAAGATATTAGAGATTAATTTGAAGTTTAATTAGTTGGAAATGTTTATATTATGTATATATGTATATTATAATTAAAATAAAATAAATAAATAATAGGCATATATGAGTAGGATAGTGGTTTTGGTAGAAAATTTTGTATATAGCTAGTATCTTATTTTAATATATATATATATATGTATAAGATAAGGTAAGGTAAGATTTTGATTCACATTATATTTTAAGTAGCCTAAATTCAGAAATCTTTAAAAAATATGGATCACGTTATATATATGAAATAAAATTGATTACCCTGATTCTAAATATATAGATCAGCTTCTATATATTTATATTTAATATGTGCTTTCATACATATATATTTAATTATATTCAAAAACTTAAATTGGATATGAAAAATATCTATTAAAAGTATTTAGATTTTGAAGCTAAATCAAGTAAATGGAGGTCTTATTTATATAATAATTTACTTCTTTTAATCATTTTTAATTGCTTTTGCAGTTTACTCGATTTACATCTTATTATTTTACTATTTTATTAAATATATTTTTATTAGATAAATGCTGGAGATAATTTAAGCAATTCTTGCTGATTATTAGTAATCTTATTATTTTTCGAATAGAATTAGTTTATTTTAGATAAGTACATTCACCATCTTATTATAACCACTTATTTTAAAAACTTTCCTTAAAATTTTGGACTGATTTATACTAAGTGCTTAGTATATTACTTATTTTGTAATCATGTAACAATCTATTATTCTTATTATGCAGACTTTATTTACATATTTCAGAATATTCTAATATATTCACTCAATAAGTAAATAAAATAGTTTCTGATAAATAGTTTATAATTAACATTTTAAAGTTTTTTTTGACAATAATTAACATCTTCAAGTTTATAAAATGTCTATTATAATATCAGTTACTAAGTAAAATAAAATATTTTATTTCCTGAGGTCACATAGTTACATTTCATATATAGTTTAGTATAACAAGAATTAGTCGTCCATGATAAGATAATCAAATATTGCGGTTGACAAGTGTCTATAATGATAAGTTATTCAATCTAACGTATTAACTATTACATATTATTTGTTTTAATATTGCCTGTGCAACGCACGAGTAAAAATCTAGTGATATGTATAGTTAAAGCCACACAAATGTGACTTATCATTTAATACCATATGAATTGGTGTTGAGTACGAGCTGTACTATGTAGCATTATTTACTATCTTTTGAATCTTTTTTTGGGTTGGGTTGGGTTGGGTTGGGTGGGGTGGGGAGAGAAATTGTAGGAGTGTGGAATTGAACCCTTGATCAAGAGTGTGAGAAACCAACTTAGATGCTGTTAAGACTACATGCGTCATGGCATCTTTGAAATTTAATTTGCATAGGATTTTAAATAGGATATAACTCCCCAATTTAATATATTTTGATTTGTTAGGTAAAGATTTATCTTGACTTTTTAAAATTAAATTTGAGTAATAAATATTCCTACTTTTCTTATAAAAAATCAATTAAATTCAAATTTAAATAATTTTCACAACTAGTTTCAGTCAATTTGATGCTGAAAAAATCCAAAATTTCATTTTGAAATCGACACTCTTCATTTCTTTAATTTTAGTCGTACAATATCATGAATCTAATTACCACATATTGATACAAATAAATATAACAAATTTACCATTAATCTTTAAATTATTTTCCCTTCATAATATATATTACAAATATTACTGCTTAAAAATGCCTATAAAAATTTTTCCCATTTCATTTCATTTCATTTCTTTTCCTTCTTTTCTCTTTAAATTTATGCAATGTAGACGAAAATACCCACTAATTTTTAGGTAACAGACTCATAACCTACGATAGTTGCCAAACAATGAGCAAGAATGAGTCACAGTCACACCTCAAAACTTTCTTAACTAATTCCAACTAAAACAGTAAATAAGCCAAACTTCTAAATACAAATATAGGTTCCCATTCATTAAAAAAAAAGAAAAAATTACAAATATAGGTTGTACTTAACAGCCACAACTCTCGCGTGGACGTACGGTACTCGATACAAAGATCTAGGTAAGATCCAACATTCCATTCACTCGTGAGCTCCAGAATGTTCGTCGATCGAGTAGTCGTGCCGGGCTTTCCGTGCTAATTGATAGATACCGGTGCAACCCATTGCAAAGTTGATCGTAAAGAGATTCCAATTCTTCGGCGTTATCACCATGCAATAACGGGCGCCTATGAATCCAGCAACTGCAAATGCTGCTTGCTGGGGATATGAAACTGAATCTGGCGGACTCGAAAATTCAGAAACATTAACAATGCTAATTGCCCACTTGAATGTTGGTGCCCAGAAATGTATGGTTTTGGGGCCTGCTGGGTGGTTCCAAAGGGCCTGAAAATACTTGGAAGTAGCCATCGAGAATTTCAATTTGTGGCTTTGTGGGAGAGAAGGAAAGGGAGAGAATGGAGTTATAAATAGAGTTTTCATGATCAGGAGAATTATGCATTGAATTTGTGGTATATGGTGTGTGACCTTTTGGTGGAGTAGGTGTTTGTTGGTCCTCAAGTATTATTCCTATTGAGAAAAATAAAATTAAACCCATATATATATATATATATATATTTAAAGCAAGGGTAAAAGTTTTGAATGGTCATTGATTTCGGGCCTTTAATATCATCTTATACCAAAAGTGTTTGTGAACGTTAAAAATGATAAATTTGATAATTACTTAATAGCGTGAATTTTATTCATCTC
The DNA here is from genome assembly GCA_963692815.1 of Nyctanthes arbor-tristis. Taxonomy (NCBI): domain Eukaryota; kingdom Viridiplantae; phylum Streptophyta; class Magnoliopsida; order Lamiales; family Oleaceae; genus Nyctanthes; species Nyctanthes arbor-tristis. The sequence goes on from CAVNYN010219646.1 coordinate 6,027, forward strand.
TAGAAGAAAGTTCACTCAAAACTAACAAGGGCACAACACATCACATCAAAAAAGACGTTAGTCTGACTCCTTGTAGACCAACATTTGTTTTCTTTTTAAAGTGCACTCATTGTAGTCGGACATGGAGGTATTTTTTTTTCTAGTTTTCGTGTACGAGTTTCACAAAATTACAATTTAAAGAAGTATTTCTAAAAGTTCCACGACGTTATTGTTATTCACTAAAAATGTAGATATTATAGACTATAGAAATAATTTTAACCTGGTGGTGCATAAAAGATTCAAATGGAAGTACAAGAATAGTTATGACGCTACCTAAGATTGGATAAATATGAATTGATTGCGCTCACAACTTTGCTGTAAATTACTATTTAAAAAAATAAAGAATTCCCAAAAACAAAAAACAAAAGTGCATAAATGGTAAAGAAAACAACTCAAGACTAGATTGTCAACACCGCTAAGGGTTCAACTCACCTTCTCTACACTCTCCTTGCGTAAATATTAAAGGAATGATAAAAAGTAATCCTACACGACGCTCTTCCGATCTTTCTAATTTCGTTTTTGTAATCATATTCCATTTAACATTATAAGATTAATAAGGTGCATTTAGGAATCAACTATAATTGACCTCAGTTATACTCAAGTGAACTAGAGTTAACATTTCAAATGAATGTGATAGGGTCACATATATATGGTAGTCCATGCAAAAATTATCTAAAACCAGACGCCTGGTACCGTCACGGTATCAGACAAATGTGATATAATATCAATCACAGATGTGAGTAAATTATCACCCCACAAATCACATTAATAGCTGAAATTAAGCCTCATTGTTTGTCTTGTGCCGTAAAAATGTCAAATATCTGGTGTTAAATCATTTCCAGACTCCAGTAGTTCATGACCAACTATACGAGAACAAAAATTTAATTTTAATTGTGGGATTTTATGAACATAGGATGGTAAATGCAGGTCTAGAGTCGCACTGCAAGTTGATGGTTATTAATTTCTGCAGGCCATTAATTGGGCGGCAGTTTTGTAACGCTATTGGGTAATTAATGGCCAATGGTAGGAATGGGAATATAGGATTGTTATTAAAATGAACCTATTTTCCTTTCCCATTTATTGCCATCGATGCCGGTTGTTACGACCATCAATGAGCTTGGACACATGCGTACAAATATATCTGGTTTATAAATACTAGATTTTCACCTATGTATTTCATAAGTTGAGTTTTAGAGAAATTTCATACTATTTTTGTTATGGTTGATATCACACTGAAATTGAAATACACAACTTGTATGTAATTATGTGCATCTTACGCTGACTAACATTATGTAATGAATTCTTTATTTTGTATTTTAATTATTTCTAAGAGCACGTGTCAACTCATGTATCGAAACTCACATTACATATGTTAATATAAAGAAAATTAAGATTGTTCGTAGAATGTATTTTTAAGAGTTCATTCGAATAATTAGCACATATAGATGTTTCACATATATAATTAGGACTTAGGAGAAGCAATTAAAATATATTTCAGTGGCAATGTATGTATTGAACAAAGAAAATTGAGATTAAAATTTGTTCTTCGATCACTTTGTTTGGTAACCATTTAAATTTAGATGGGTTTTTAAATAGATTTAAAATTTAAATTTTATATAGGTATCGAGATTTGATTATGTCACGTGGAGATAATGATTAAAATGATATAAGAATTGAAGTCAAATCAAATATGTGATTAAATGTGATGTTGTCATGTGTCTAAAAGTTGAAATTTAAATTTTGGACACACGGTACACTGTAATTGTTGCGAAAATGCCGTTCAAGAGTTACGTGGAGATCGGAAGAGTGGCCCTTGTTAACTACGGCAAAGATTATGGCAAGCTTGTTGTCATCGTTGATGTTATCGACCAAAACCGGGCTCTTGTAGATGCTCCTGAGATGGTGAGGAGTCAAATGAACTTTAAGAGACTTTCTCTTACTGATATAACGATTGACATCAAAAGAGTTCCGAAGAAAAAGACTCTTATTGCTGCTATGGAAGCTGCTGATGTCAAGAATAAGTGGGAAAACTGGTGTTGTAAGGCAGAAGAGAAGGACCTCTTTAAATGATTTTGACAGATTCAAGTTAATGTTGGCCAAAATCAAGAAAGCTGGTGTTGTAAGGCAGGAGCTTTCCAAACTTAAGAAAGAGGTCGCGGCTTAAGAGTTCTCCAAATTCCAGATGGTAGGATTTGGTGTTTAGGATTTCAAGAGTTCTATTTCTTTTTATTATCCATATGTTTGATTGGTAATGAATTTGACAAGAGAACAGCCAAATTTTGCCTCAAAAAAAAAAAAAGTTGAAATTTAAATTGGTTGATAAATTCGAGTGTTTTTAATTGATAGCCAAACATTATGTAAATCCAGCATTTATGGGTCTCTATTACAGAACTTAACTCCCCACTGTGTGCAACATATATTAAAATCAAGGAATTATTAGTTGAATTTAAAACTGATATTACAGAATACATCCATGTCTTCCAAGACCATTAAGAAGTGTCACCTAATAAAAATGTTATAATACATGTAATCTTTAGCAATCTAAATATTTGAACCCATAACAAAATAACCAAATATTCATGGATTTATATCAATAATGGAAGATAGTAATAAGAATATAATAGTTATCAATAGTTATAAAAAGGTATGTTTAAAAAAATAAATATTATTTTTACTGTTTGAAATAACAAAAAATGAAAATAGTTTATCTAACATACAGCTGTGGAGGATCTTATTACCTCTAGCTAATCAATTTTTTTCAGACCAATTAATTTTTTAGAATGTTCTATTACAGTCACCTCCATATCACAAGAACTGGCCACAAACCACTCAATTCACTATAACTGATATCAAAAAACCGAATATCCAACTTTTGAAATATCATATTTAATTGAGCTCATACTTCATATAAATCGAAAGTCTAATAGTTAGTTGCACAAAACTTACATTATAAATGAAAATACCAACGAGTAATGCATCATTTTAATAAACATATATAAACAATTGTAATGATGAAATTACAAATACCATCTCACAAAACTTACTAAAATTCGATAAACTTATAGAAAATACTCAGCTATTCTTTATGTTGCTTTTTTCGACTTTACATAAATCATTGTAATTTGACAATCCTTCAACGTAATAATATAAATATCTAATTTGCTTAGTTTAATGTTCTTTAAAATTATATAACTTCATCGAGTCTAGAATATTAATATCAATTACTTTTCTATTACAGTTTTGAACCTCTATGTCATCTAAGTAGCTATTGAGCACTTGTGCAATGCACAGAATAAACCTGACATGCCTCGAAGTGTTACCTGCTTGTTTGTGCTGTGTCACTCGACTCATGTACCGACCCTCAAGTACACAAGTTTGAGACTATATATTTAAATTAATTTATATCACTTTCACTTTGAATCAATCCAAGTGTTATTACATTTTAGTATTAAAGCTCATAATTAGACTTGTAAGTGAGTAGCAACTCTCGTAATACTGCATTGAAATTTAATAATAGCGTGTAATAGTATCGATACACTAAAGAAGGGAACACTCATGTAGCTGAATATGTTTCTGTCTTATCGATATTTGTCATTTTAGTATCGATAATACACTGTGCTTTATTTTTATTCTTTCGACTTTAAACTACAAGTATTAATAGTAATATCTCATACTATCGATAGTATTATAATAGTTGTCAATTAGAAATTTATATATCTATAAAACTACAACTTTAGTACTGAATATGATTGAGGGATTAGAAATACATCAAAATATAAGCTAGGAGCATATGATTGCAACTTGAAGAAGTCTGATCATATCGTGATGTAGTCCAATAATGCACAGCCTGTTTGGTCACATATATATGTTCTTCCTCTAGAGATAACACTCCATGAGCTTGAATTCAACTCACATAGATTTTTTTATAGCGTCTACATTTTGAAAACATGAGAAAAACGTGAATTCATAGAATTCGATGAGTAACTTCTATACATGCAATTCTTTTATTTCAAAACATGTCATGAGGGGCCAAACTACCCCACTTCGGATCTTATCCGAGCGCTCCATAAATGTGAACTTGTCATGTGTTCGGATGGTACCAATTATAACATAACTTAACATGAGGACTTGGTCATTGGCTACCTTATTGTAACTTCACAAGTACATAAACATGATTCTAAACATGGCCATAAACATCATGTCAATATGGGTAAGATCTTCTAAGGGGTAATTTTTCACGCCCCACTCCCAGCCAGATGCGGAGCCAGAAAATTTGTTCAGTGCGGTCAAAAATTTTAGGGAAAAAGTCGCCCCAGCTATCATTTCCATTTTCCATTACTCACATTAGTTTATAATCTCAGAACCAATACTCAAAATTTTTGTTTTATAAAAAAAATAATAAATTAAAAAAATTAAAAATGGTAATCCCACATTGGCTTATGAAGTAAAGGGAGTTAAAGCATGCTTTATAAAAGAGGATTTGATATATGAATTTAAGACTATAGTTAGGCTTTAATCCCACATTGGCTTATGAAGTAAAGCGAGTTAAGGGCTTGCTTTATAAAACAGGATAGGATACATGAATTTAAGACTTTACCAAAAGCTTAAACTTGGACGGCCCAACTGATTTTTGGGTCTAAGATACCAGTTAAAATATTTTGAGTATATAAAAAAGAATATTTGGGCCGTATGTGGGTTTCTTGGTTTTGGATCTCAGTGCGGTCCAGGTTAAAAGTTAACAGGCCGGCCCAAGGTTCAGTGCGGTCCATGGACCGCACTGAGCCTTAATGGGCTCCACCCTTGCTCCCAGCATATCTAACTTACTAGAAGTGTGACATGCGCCGAAGATAAATTCCAACTAGAACTCAGAATTTACTGTCAAGGCTCGTGTATATACTAATGATCTTAGAAAATTTTCGACAGCATCTCCCTTATTTTATTAACAAAACTAATCCATATCAATTCCAAATGCCAACACATCAACATCCCACAAACTAATAGTTTCTCATTATAAGATTCACCACCTCAGAAATAAAGAAATATATTGATCCGAATATAATTCACATGAGAACAACCCATATATACTACTAAATCAACTGTATTGAAACCTATAATTCATAATAATAACAAACCATAACAACTTCTGTGTGGCGGCTTAAATTCTTGAAATAGCAGGCTCAACTCTTATGCGTTGCCCAAACTCTAATTGCTATCTGAAAAGAAAATTATTTAAGAAAACATATAAACTAACTAACCCAGTGAGTGGAGTTTTATAAATATACATGTTTGGGAAAATCGAAATTTAATTTTAGCAACATCTTGAATAAAATGTTCAAGCTTATTTGGGAATTCCATAACCTTAATATAAGTCTAACATAACATCAATATTGATAGAATCATTACATGTCATAAAAATCATAAACATCATTTCTTTTAATCATCATTCTAAAATCAACTAGAAAATATCATGAACATCATTCATTTAATGACCATCATAAAATTTATTAGAAAACATTATAAACATTTCAAGATCATCATAAAATTTTCCCCAAATAGTATTCAACATCTCATGATCATAACATCAAGTCATACATGCGCAGACATCAGCTTGGGCCATAGGTACCTTGTGACCCTTTCGCCTTAGGCGGCACAACAACTAGCTTGAACCATAGCTAACACATAGGTCCATTCGCCTGAGCGGCGTATCATTTAGTCAACTTGAGCCATAAGCCCCTTCGCCCGTAGGCAGCATGTTCATGAACATAAGATACGACTTAAGGAACTTTCAAATCATGCATCATTTTAAATTCAAGTAAATCATATCCTTGAAAGTCTTTAAATATTACATTCATCAATGTCATAAACTTTTCAATTGAAAGCATAACTTTCGAAGAAGTCCATAAATGCACTCTTAAAACATCACATTCTCAATGTCATAAACTTCATGAATGAAAGAAGAACTTTCAAAGAATCTATAAAAGCGTTTTCTCATAACCTTCACAACATCATATATAATCAAAACATAATAAATTTCATTTCCAAAGCTAGATAGCAATGTAGTTCATTTCTCGTTTCATTTCCTTTTTAGTCTTTGCATTTGCTGTGACATTATATAAAAGTCTACTTAACATTTAGTTCCTTTATATTCCTCAATTTACACACATAACTAAATTCTTTCACTTATCCTTGCTTCATTCTATTTACCTTCTTTTTAACTTATTTACTAGTTAAGGATTTTCTAGTTTAAATAATCATCTTTCATCATTATATACTAAATTAGAAAGCTCAATAATTACTCATCATATCTACATTTAACTCTTCCGTCAAACATGTGCATCCGTTATTGAATCAAGGCTTTATGCAACTTTTTAAACAAGAATTATTAAGTTTTTCTCCTGTTTGGCCAATGCCCATTTAAAATCATATTAAAATAAAAAACGATGTCATATATTTATGAAATTCTTCTAGAAGATAGGAAACTCATATATGTTCATCATATATGAAATTGAGCTCAAGAAGAACCACGTTGGAAATACCAAAATATTCTTCTACTTTCCAAAATCTGTTCTCGGGTAGAAGCTGACCAGCCTCACAAAATATGTCATAAAAACTCCAACCGGTCTCCAAATGATGTCATTCGAATTTTCAATGATAGATAACTCATAGAAGATCGTTTCCCAACTTGTATCTTGTTAAAATTCATTATATACTATTATTTATGACCTTCCAAAAGGCAGAACTGACATGCATATTCTAATTCCCGCCTTAAATCTTTTCCTTAATTCATATATACATGCTTGGTTTCCTAGCATTGAATATTAACTTCCTATGCTTTCCTTTTCATTAAAGAAGACATGTATTTCCTTTTTCCAATTAACCCACAACCTCATTTAATTTAGCAAAATACTATTGAATTCACTTTAAAGTTCCAAAAAATACTTCTTTAAAAATTTTCAGCTTTTATCTTTCCTTCTTAACCATAACTTCACATGCTAACCATACATAATTCTCTTCTAGTCTCCATCTAATTCCAATTCCATGTCTATGAATAATTTAATATAATTTAAACCAATAGAAAACTAAATCATAACCAAGTACTCAATTTCAAAAAAATTCCTTAAATTAACCTTGATAACTTTAACCCAAAAACCTCATACCATGCATATACTTCAAGAAATTCAAATGCATCCAACTTATACCAATAAACTCATCATTTTTCTCCTTGGGGATTCATTAAATCAAGCCATATATCAAAAACCCAATTAAACATGATATAAAATTAAAACTTTGCTTACCTCTTGAGCCAAGATAAACCATAAAGCCCAAGTTGAACGAGAACCCACTTTTACCATTCGTGGCTAGCTTCTCCTTTTTCTCTTTTTGTTTTTCGTTGGTGGAGCTCCCACCCCTCTCTCTCTCTCTCTCTCTCTCACATATGTGGTCTTTTAAATTGTCCTAAAATGCAAGACAATCATTTATCTATATTGGAAATTGTACATAAACTCGCTAATGTCTTGCTTTATCTAGATTCTTCTCATTTTATCCACAAAACAATATATATTTTACCTTATTTTATCATATATGCTCATTTAGCCACCAACTTTTATTTTTGCTTCATTTAGGTCATTTACTTTATGCTTTACTTCATTTAAACTCTAAACTTATAATATGATTCCATATAAACCCATACTTATTTAATAGCTTAAATGGTAACCCCAAAATTTAAAGTAATACATCTTAGTTCAACTTTGACCTTGGCTTGATTATCCCACCTTTGACTTTGACGGGTAAAGTTTGGCTTTAAAAGTATTAAGGTCGTCACATAATTACTTCTGAAAACTTACTTGAATATTAGTTTCATGTAAGACATATAATCACTTAACAGTAACATAATTTTCTTGCAACATGATTAGAATATAATGTTATGTATGCTAAGAGTACAATAATCTCGCAACATTAACACAATTCTTGCAACTTCATGCCATGAACATTTTATAGTAAATTGCATATAACACATAGTAGATATCATAATCGCATCATATTATACACCTAAGAAAACACATAATAGGGTACAAAAATCACTCACAATAGAAAGTTCCCATTTGATTTATTCTATTTAAACAAGAGGCAATGAAGTTAGAAAGTCCACTTGCGTTCTGCTCTAGAGTATCAATAGTGTCATCTAAAGTATCGATAGTTGACATTGTACGGACTCAAAAGTCCTAAATGCCAAGTTATAAGACCTCCAAACTTTAAGGATCAACGTACATCATTTTCAAAGCTTAGGGTCGTGTTAATATTATAATAAGGAACCCAACATACATGAGTTTAATAAGTGAATGACTCATTTAGAAGTTCTAGGTAGCAAAAAGGACCAAAATATATATATTTAATAGTTGATGGACTATAATAATAAAGCATGAAAGATGAGGATCAAGAAGCAACTTATCAAAGAGTGTTGTTGTCCCTGAACGGAAATGAGAAGACATTCATATTTGTACAATTACATGCCTTATGCATGGTTGCCAAGTAGCAACCATACATAGGGTTGCCACCTTTCAATTTGTGGCACTAGTCACATATTAGCATATGGATAATTTGTTATTGCGTCATATGACTGCTACTTTGTAGCCATATATTGATCATTATTTTTTTCTGCTAACATACTTAAAGTGTCGATAATACATAGTCTTATTATCGATAATTTGTTCGGTTCGAATTACTGAGCAATATTTGCACGTTTAATTCGTAGTAAAAATGTTTTCGGCTATGATTTTTGGTGGGTTGTTACAAAACCACTAATAAATTAGAATTGAAATATAACAATAACTATAGAGTGATAATGAAATTATGATGCACACATACAATGCCTCAAGTCAACAACTTCATTTGAGCATAAAAATATAAATCTTATTTTAACTAATACAAATTTTAAAAATGAGCAATATTTACAGCAATAGAATTGTTTGATTCACATTTTTATCAATAATTTGCATTATATTTTAATCAAGGACACAACTCATTTCATATAATAAAAAATTTTGAATGCTAGTATTTAGGGATAATCTTTGATTTGAAGAAACAAATCAAATATGTTTGATTTAGTAAATTATCTTTAATTACAATCTCTTATACGCGAAAGATTCAAAATAGCGTAAATATAAACTCAGCCATAGTTTTTAATATAAACTCAGTCATAGTTTTTAATATTAACTCAATCATTTACCTGGTGGTTGTAGTGGGTTAATATGTTTCTGGTTCAACTGGTGGGTAATTGCTAACTGGGTTACTAATTCAAATATATGTGGTTAATGATAATATTTTTTTGAGTGAAAACACGCGAAATAGTGATATATAACTGAAAATTGTTAATAAAAAAAGAGTTGGCACAATAGTTTAAAAGCTATTTCTTGACATGTAAGTTATAAATTCAATCATTCACCATTAGATTTGTAATAATACTTTCCTAAAAAATGACAACATGGCGGGTCTTGCATACGTTTTGATTTAGGAAATTATTTTTAATTGTAATTCCTTGTACGCAATAGAGTTGTTTTAGTGTAAATATGAAATTAGGTATATTTTTCAGTAAATATGAAATTAGGTATATTTTTCAATATTGACTTGGTCCTTGGTCGAGTAACTCACTAATGGAAAATTGGCTATTTACAACGGTAGAAAACTGTGGTAATTTAACAAAAAAACAGCCGTATTAGATATTTTCGACGGATTAACGGCAGTTTTGCGTTGCCGACGATACGACCGTGGTAAATAGATTTCCAACAGTTTACTACCACCATATTTACTATTTACGACGCAATTAGGACTGTTTTTTCCCTGTTGTGAATAATATTACACATACCATTGTTTTTACTCTTTTGCAAAGGTAATGCTGCCGTTGTAAATATAGTGTCGTATTTATATTCATTGAGGACAGCCACATAACTATTGTAAATGTATTCTTGTATTTAAACTCTTTAACACCAGTGATAAAATGATCGTAAATACTGCTATGTGAATAAATGTATATAATCAATTTGCCTTATTACAACACCAATTTACCGTAGTTCATAAATGTGTCATAATAATATTTTTCATTTTTGTAACATTAAGCTGCCATAGCAATTTGAAAATAGAAGACTTAATTATAAATGCCAATATATTTTACAACAAATCATTAAAAGTCAATACACACTAAACTTCAACGCCAAATCAAATAGGCTTCTAGATAACTAACTCATTCATTCAAGCTTCAAAAGATAACTTGCTTCAACAAAATCATATTAAAAGTTGGAATGTATTCACCACTTTCCAAAATTAAAATTAGCAAACTAAGAAAATATCAACCCAATGGACTTTTATGTTTCTTGCAAGTCATGAGGTCTCCAGCCACCGATTTCATACATTAGTACTTCATTCAAAAAGGATCACATCTACCACTTCAGTCTCATTGTTCGAATACCTAAAGAAGAAAAAGAAAATTGTATAATTAGTAAATAAATAACTTGACTTTGATAAAAACAAAAAAGAAATTCAACAAGAAAAAGAAGAAACCAATGCCCAACCTAAAAACAAATTAACAAGAAATACAAGAAGGAGATCTAGAAACAAAGAAAATAACATCAGTAAGGCACTTCAACTAAGAACTTGAAAATGCCAAGACTTGTGTAGTCTAGTAACATCTTAGTTGGTTTCGCACAGCTTTGATCAAGGGTTCAAATCCTCACCCGTACCACCCTCTTGTAATATTAAAAAAAAAAAAAAAAACTAAGAACTTGAAAATATTTTATACTTTCTTTACAATACAACGTATTACTGTTGCCTCTGCTCTTCTCAAGCAAAAGCCTAAAAGTCTATATGGCCTTTATATGTGTTTTTTCTACAAGCTATGGATACTTGTATGTAGTATATATTCTCACCATTGTTATCTGTTTCTTTCTTTATCATGTCAGTCATAAACTTTTACAACAATGCTAGGTAGGATGGGCTTATCTCAGTTGAGTTGAACTGGTTAAGAGAATCCAACTAACTTTCAACACCCCTCACATGCAGGGAAGATTTATTGTTTCATCAAAGCTTGAACATGTACACAATTTTTAGAACTAGTTAGTGGCAAGATGTTTAATTAAAAATAATAGTTATTATTTTAGACCTAATTGCCAAGCCTTCATAGCCACTGTCTATAATCTCAGTTTTCTCAATTACTTCACCATCTACATCTTAACTTGCATCTAAGCAAACCTATCACTGTCCTATTGAACAAAATATTGTAAATAAGTACCTTACAGAAAAAATAATAGCTACATTCAACAATATATACAAAACCTGTCAAAACACCACAAGACAAAATATATACTACATTCAAAAATATATGTTAACACAAATTCTAACTTCAAAAATTTATGTAAATTGCAACAAACGAAATCCCCAAATCAAGAAAATACAATGCTTGATCAATTTGAACATATATAATTATAGGCAAGCCAAATATTTTAAGATCAAGAAGGTTTCTTTATTTTTCTGCAATCATATAACAGGAAACAAGATCATCTTTAGAGAATTCTGGCATTACAAAATCTCAAAAAGAAGAGAGTCCAAACTTAGAAGAGAACTTATCTGAAAAAAATACTGTATAAAGAGAGGAACCAATGGGAAATCATTGCTCTCTTGCTCTGATGCTTTTGTTTGGTAGAGTTTCTATATATTTATGCCAATTAGAAAGATGAGAATCTCCAAAGTGTGAAATCCTCTATATGTACTCAACGAACTCTCCAAATTGCCAAAGATTTCTTGATGTATCTCCAACCTTCAGCCATGAAAGATAACTATATTCTTCCAAGCCTTACCTAGAGCATTCATTTCTTCCCCATTTTCTTTTTCCTTTTTTCCTAAAAGCTTTCATTTTTTTTGAAACACATAACTGATCAATGCAACAGACATTTCCAATTGATCCTTATTGATCCTTATATAACTTTCTCATGGAATAACTTTCAAGAACAAGTCAGGTTCAGCAATCATACTAGTTTTATAATTATCAACTTTTAGTTTTTTTGTTGGAAAGTTGATAAAACCTTCTCCCATAAAATGAGAGTCCCACAGCTAATACTTGACTGAGTTCATAGATAGTATGAAGGGGAAAATCTAATAAATAAAAGAAAGCTACAAAGGGAAATGCAGGGAATATATAATATGGTCCAAAGATTTCGCATTAAGACAACCATATGCAAATATTAGCCAAAATATTTAAAAAATCTAAAGCGCTATGAAGTGTTAGGTGAAGTTTCAAGCTTTTTCTAGTTTAAATGGACTTAAATGACATTTAAGAGTAAAGTAGTATAAAGTATAGCTACTAGCTAAGTAGCAAGATTACGCTTCAAGAGTTAAACAAATACTTAAGAACTCCTATTCAGGTAGTTATATATCAAACTCATGCATTTTCCTTTTTTCCTTCCAAAGTCCCAACTCATACTGATAGTGTAATAATTAATTAATTAATGATATAAACAGATTCCCTAATTATTTTCATAAAAGATATATCATCTTTATTATTCAACAAACTTCCCCAAGTTGAAGCCAGCACCGGGCGAGGAAAGGACTTTATCGTACAAATAATGACCGATGATGCTCGCTTTTGTTAACTTTTCACAAAAGCAAAATTTTATTTTGCTACAATGAAGAAGTAGCAAGAGGATGCTAAAAACGAGAGCCTTGCATAACCTGGAAACACATATCAACTCTTGATCAATGTAAAAGAACTGATAACATACTAGCCAGAGAAAGAACGCAGGCCTCAATGTTGAGTTTATTACCAAAAATAAACTAAAGTTGAAAAGAGAAAGGAAAAGGAAAAAAGAAGAGTTCTTGGGTGAAAAGGAAATCAAATCCTAAAAGGAATTGTCTTATCTTCCAAATAAACAAAGCCTATAATTAGATGTGTTTTCCTCTATTTTTAGGTACAAAAATGACTTGAGTCTTTGAGAGGAAAATTGATGAGTTTAGTATCTTGTGAGTTTTTCTTGTAACTCTTTGAGGTTTGTTTAAAGAGTAGAAAATTAGGCGTTGTAAAGCTTCAGTATTTTTCTTGTAATACTTAGGGGTTGTGGGTTGGTGAGTGAAATTCTATATGGTTGTAGCGACTTTAATCATACAGTGGAAAGTTTTAATAGCCTGTTAAATTCGTCTTCGTCTTTTATTTTTTTATCTCAATTAAATTCCTTAAACAACGGTCTTGGAGTGTAATCGGGGAATTTACATTAATTCCCAACATTAATATCAGAGCGTCAGATTTTGTTCGAGGTGGAGCAAAGGAAAATATGGCGTACGAAGTGGTGAGAATCAAGTTTGACTTGTGGCTAGAACAAATTTGGAATTTCTTAATTTTAGTTGGGCGATTTAAAACTTTCAAAGAAAAGCTGTCCCCATGTTCTAACAAAGTTGCTAGAGCCAGTATGAGCGATAGTGATTGAGAAGATTTATATTTAAAAACTGAAAGTAGGATGTGTCTCCATCTAGTCAAGAATGTTCTTGTAAATATTCATCGAGTATTTGCTGTGAAGGAACTGTGGCGTCAATTTAGAGATGTGTATCCGGTATTGCACCTGGAAAAAGGGTTTAACTGTTTGCAAATTGGTGTAGATTTAAAAATTCTCAATGAGATCGTCTGGGAATTTGTGGTTGTTACAACTTGTTGGTATTGTAAACTGACTAGTCACGCAAGAAAATATTGTTCAGGCAGAGCAGGTTTGGCTATTGTTCGGATTTGGACAATCCGACTGTCTTGGTGTGAGGGCGGTGGACATGTGCTATGAAGTATGTGAGTACATGCTCATTGCATGTCGCTAAGTGCCATAGTAAAGGATATTTGTTACTTTTAGCTGTTATATTTACACACGGGCATCGGTTGACAATGATACAGGGTGTGTGGTTGTAGTAATATCGATAGTTGATGAGCTCTCTGAAAAGCCAACAAGAGAGTTGCACCACAAATTTCAGCAAGTTTATTTCGACAATGAGCCGATGAAATGCTTAGAAATTGTAGTTAATTCTAAGTGGTTATACTCATGTGGTGGAATATGGAACTGTCAAAGTGCCAAAGGCTTACCTGGTAATCTCTCAATTATTGTGTAAAAGATCGAAGAAGATGAAGATTTTGACTTATTTTGGCAAGATGGAGATTGTTGGGTTTATTGGCAAAAATAATCTAAAGTTGGAAAGGAAAAGGAAAAGGAAAAAAGAAGAGTTCTGGGGTGAAAAGGAAACCAAATCCTAGAAGGAATTGTTTTATCTTCCAAGTAAATAAAGCCTATAAATAGATGTATTTTCCTCTTCTTTAATGTACAAGAGTGACCTGAGTCTTTGAGAGGAAAATTAGCGAGCTTAATATCTTGTGAGTTTTTCTTGTAACTCTTTGAGATTTGTTCAAAGAGTAGAAAATTTGGTGTTATAAAGTTTGGGTATTTTTCTTGTAATACTTGGGGGTTGTAGGTTGGTGAGTGAAATTCTATATGATTGTAGCGACTTTAATCATATAGTGAAAAACTTTGATAGTCTGTTAAATTCGTCTTCGTCTTTTATTTTTCTTGTCTCAATTAAATTCCTTAAACAACGGTCCTGGGGGCGTAGTCGGAGAATTTACATTAATTTCCAACACTCAAAAACTAAAACCAAGAGGAACATGCATGCATTATAGATACTTCCATAAAGAATCATAGAAATGAACTTGTACTCAATCTGTGACTCACCTCACTCCTGTAAAGGAAGCAAGAGATGCCATAGTTCAAGTTCTACTCATTAGTGTGAATTAGCCACTGCATTACATGCTCACCCAAAAACAGAGATTAAAGTCACACAAGATTTTCACAAATTAATGAAAACAAAAGCTTACCCAGCAATATTAACAAAGAATGTTATCCCAAATCCAATTTCTTAATAAGAAATTCTGCTGCACAATCATATTAGAAAAGAATGAAACGATCTAAGTCCTCTACTTATGAAAACGCCCTTAAGGTAATTCTTTTTACATGTATAAATCACTTATATCGTCCATAATGCCAGTATAACTTGAATTAGATCTCAATAATCTGAAATCCCATAAACCCGGCCTCTTCTCAATTTCACTCAAATTTTCTTCATTGGAATAAAGCTGGAAAATCAATTCATTCAATGCCCAAAAAAAGAGTTGCTGCCCATGCATTCGTTCCAAACAAATCGACGATTGTGGGAAAAAACAAAAACTAGAAAATAAACACTATCGGATAAACTGACCTTCGGTGGTCGATCGAGGGGGAGGCGGCGCTGGTGGTCGATACTGGTGAGGGTCGAAAAGAATAGACGAAAATTAAGGGGACAAATCAGATCCCCTCCCAAAAAAAGGAAGAATCTTATTGGTAGAATGGAAAGCCTCATTTCTTGTAGTCTAGGATAGCAAATTTTTAAGAACAAGCCATGAATTAAAAGAAAGTGTCTTACACTTAGCTGAAGCATTTGACCCATGGTTCGTGACGGAGGAATGACCACCAGCAACGGGAAATATTCTCTAGCAGATTAGGGTAGAGGAGAAGAATCTATGCAGGTCTTTGAGTGATTAGGGCAGAAGAGATTAGCTTAGAGGAGAAGACTGAGTCCTGCGTTTCGGAGAGAATGGAGAGGTGTGTTCGCTTTTTGATTTTAGGAAAAACTTTTGAACGACTACCTGTGTGGTTTTCCCGGGTGTATTTTGGTAGGAGGAGAGTTTTAACAACACTTCAATGATAGTTTATCACCACGGTAAAAACAACTGTCATCAATAATTGGATCAATTACTTTAGTTAAAGCAATTGTCGTCGTTTATACTCTTTTGGGTGTAAATACGAAGACATGCATTTTTGCCATAGTTCGAATGCCATGGGCAAAAGACTTTTAATTACTGTTTTCCTTGCCATTGTAAACACTTCGCTCTTCCGATCTCCTAATTTTCTCCTAGTGACTTATTGGGCTAATGAGTTTCTAGTTCAACCCGTGTGTCATTGTTAACACAGTTGTCAATTCAAGTATGAGTAATTATATTACTACTATATTTTTTCTTCCTCACACCACATTATAAACACACTACAATTGAAAAATAATTTTTATAACTACACCACTAACTATTTTTCAAAGGTCTCCCTAACCTATAAAATATTTAATTTAATTAGATAATAATAGAAGAGATAAAGATTTTGCACACCATAATTTATTCATTTCGCAACTGGTGGCCAAAAAGAAATTATGATTTTTATAGGAATTCTTGAGTCTCAAGAACATGAACGTGAAGATAGTAATACAAAATTACGTTATTCTTCTCTATTAGGTTAATTCATGTTAGATGAAATCAATTAATATTCAAATTAAAGAGAAAGAAAAATATTCACATTTGGGGAACGTATTTTGTTTTCAGCTTCAAAACACTCAAAATTTTTATACCTAAAAGTGATTTTTTTTTTTTTTAGATTTTAATTAAACATAATGGTTAAAGCATTTCTACGTGTTCGTTGGGCAATCATATCATATATTTGTTTAAACTAAGACATTGATATATGCCATGAATAGAAGCAAGGTTGTCATTTCTACTTTTTATATGAAATTATAACATTAGTTAAATTGATTATTTATTTCTTTCATAAATCTAATTTCGTAGGTTTATGAATTTAGAAACGTTGTAGACAAAATGACTTAAGTCATTGTAGAAAAACTATCTTATTAATGGGACAATGGTTGCTACGGATTTATTTTTGTACAAGTTAAAGGAGAATTTTCTTTTCGATTCTTACTGCTTTTTATTAGAAAAATTAAAATGGATTAATTAAGGTTTTTATGGTGCACATAGAGGAAAAAGATAGGAGGGGAAAAACATTGATAATGGTTATTTATGTCATTTTAATATTGACCATTTTAGTATATTTGAAAAATGTGATGAGCCCTTCAAAAAAAAAAGTGGCGAGATTGATAAAAAACGTAGTATAAATATAATTAGCCTTCAAATATATATGTGGTTGATAATAATATTTTTGAATGAAATGTAACAAATTTTTAACACCCGATGTGGTATGACATTATAAGAACTAAATTTTCACACATACATTGCACGGGGAGATCACTTAATATTATGCAGTAATAAAATTATTATAAATTTTTAATACATTAACTGAACTTAATATGTCAAATTATTTATGTCAAAACTTTTTGCTGGAACGTATATTTTATGAATAAATTTTTTAATAATGATATGCCAAACTATTCGCGTCAACCTAACATTTTCTACATTAAAAGAATCATTTAAAAATATTAATAATATATGTATAATAAAGAATGTATATAAAAAAGTAAATTTCACATATAATTCGCAACTTTCCATTTTGTATCAAGTGAGTCTCATATTCTATATTTTTTAATATCATGGGAGCAGCACTTCATAAATTCTTACATAAGATTCATATGTACCATTTTTGTCCAAAAATATAACTTAATCTTATTATAATGATCTTTATACCACTAAAAAAATTAACAAATTTATGCATTAATCTATGTAACAATAACAAATAAAATATACTCTTCAAGAAAAAAAAAATATATATATATATATATATAATAAGTAAAACTAAAAAATAAAACAATTTATTCACCACTCTAAACCTTCCTAACTACCCGTCTCACCTTCAAATATTTTTGTAGCATGTTATGTATTCTACACTCTATCAAGAACCCAATTCTTTTACAATAATCTAGTACTAGTGAAAATTCATATCTGAATGCCTCGTTAACAAATAAGAAACGAAATCCAAACTAAAGTATTAATTATGTAACGCCCAAGTCTTACAAACTCAAACGCTACTTGCAATGCTCACTTTTCTTTAAACTGTGCAGAAGAAATCACTTTGAACAATTTGGAAATATATATTTTTTCCTTTATAATAGTCCAAAAGTTTAATAGGATTGGAAGATACAGAATGTGAAATACACTTTACTGAAATTTCAATAATATTGAATTTTGAGCGAGGGGAAATAAATAACAGTTTACATATCTGGTTAACAGAGATCAACTTACATACCAATCATTTTACAAAAGTTTGAACAAAATAACACTACATTTAAAGTTTTCAGACTATAATAAATACCAAGTTTTAGTAGCCACTGCCACCAGTCTCGCCACCCGCTCCGGCACTTGAAAGGTTTTAGAAAAACAATGAGTATTTCAAAGAAACACACAGTAGTCTTGGCACACAATTTACAAGTTGCAATATTCACATTTAAACAATCATTTAACATATGATTTAAATAATCCCAGCAAGTCGAAACATATACTGCCGTGTGAGCTAGCAAATTCTTATTCAACCCGTGAGTATATCTTATATAACATACTACTCAGGGTCTGTCAAGTTTGATCGTACTACCATGGTATATCATTTTACCCCGGAACATATAAATAAAATCAGCATACTATTCCGGGTAATACATGTTGGTATTACAAGCTGAATCACATCCAATTCAAATCACATGTCATAAATCGCAACTAAGACATTTCACTGTGTGTGCATCACTTGAAAATAAACTCTTAACTTTGAGAAGTAGAGACTATTTTAATTTCATAGTTGAGTTAAAGCTTTACGGCAGATAAACTTCAAGGAATCAAAGCGCCTCATCTAGCTAAATAGAATAAATTCTAAGTCAAAACTGAGGTGTTCGTTTGAGATTCGCTAAACTTTAAATTTGACTAAAACGATATCCTTACAAGTTTAGTGTATAATACCATTAATAAAAATGGGTTCTTGTCTCAATTAAGGATTATTTAGAAGTCAGAATTTTAGAACAACCAATTTTGGAGATTCAGAAATTAAACTATTTAGATTTAGAAAATTTGGACCAACTTAAACATCAATAAAAACCATGGGGACAGAAACAGAACTCTATAAAATTTTTGAGACTGAAATGACCTTAAATGAATCTTGTAGGGCTGATTTTTCTTAAAACGAAGCTCTGAGCTAATTTAAAAATAAAACTCAAGGACTAAAATAATGCAGAACAAAACCCAAGGATTGGGGAACAATTACTCTACCATTATATCTCCCAAAACTTGGACTCAGAAGCAGAAAACGATGGCAGATGGAGAAGGCGACGATTTGGGTCCGATTAAGGGTTGGGCTAGGCTGATCGAGGGTTCACAGTCATGGAGGCCGCGGTCAAGAAATGGATGGTCGCATATGGAGTTTCGATTTGGGCAAAGGGGCCACGGTTTGAGATTTGGTTCAAAGAACAGGGGTGCGACTGGAGTTCAGATCCAGCGGGTGTAGACTGGGGGTGGTCATGACTGGGCTTAACGGAGGTTCGGTGGGTGCCCCGAGCGATACAAGGGAGACGGAGGGGTTGACAGTGGCCGAGGCTCAAGAAATAGGGTCGCGATTTCAAGAAATTCCAGCAAGGCAGAGTGGGTCTCAGTCGAGAGAGAGGTTCGGGTCTTTAGGGCTCGAAATGGTTTCGGCCAAGGTGAGTCAATGGTGTTATAGCTTTGCTTTTGGGTTCCGTTTATGGTGCGATTTGGCTAGAGGAACAGTAGTGGTTGGCGACCGGCGGTGGCGGTCGTGGCAGCGCCGGTTGCCCGGTGTCTCTGTTTCCCTTTTTTATTAAATATTGGGTTGCCGTTGGCTGACTTTCGGTTGGGAGTGAAGGCAGACGATGCGTAATGAGAATTAGCCATGTTTCTTGTGCTTGTGTCGACTATGGTGTGTGTGTGTATAATTGAGAAGGAAATGTGTGAAATTGACTCGGTTGCTGTGTACATGTGTATGAAACTTTCTCTTTGGCTAAATGTTCAACTGCGTGCCTGAGTTTTGGGTGATGATGTATGTGTCTGCAATGTAATTTACCAGTAAAAAGAATAACTGCAACATTTACAGAACAAAGGAGACTTACTGGTTGAATGTTGGTGTTTCCTTGTTTGCCAAATTGAGTTTGTTAGTGCTGATCTTTGCCCCAGAGAACAGGAGTTTGAAGAGATAAATTTCACTCTTTATGAAATGAAATGTAAATCGTGGCAGAGGAGATTTACAAAGTGTTTGGCAACTATCCGGATTATAATCTGCTATGTATCATCATTTTATTGGTTGGTTTTTTATAAAAAGTAAAAGATTGCGACTTGATATTTACTTTTTGAAAAAAGTGAAATAAATGAAATGATATCGTATGACAAATTATAATTTGAGTGAGTTGCCAAATACTCTATTAAAAAACTCTGTACAAACTGGAGAAGCAAAACTACCAGGAAAGAAACCGCTGGGAGGGACGTGAACTTAGATGGGCTGTTGGACTAGGCTTAGATTTGTTACAATTAGATTTGGGCTTAATTGGGCCGAAGTAAAAGAATTCAAGTGATCCCAATATATTGGTCCTGAATTTACGATAAATTTGACCCAATGAACGAGAGAGTTGTCATACTTTCGACTCACGAATGAGTCGACTTAAATTTTGATTTTCGACTTTAGCTTTTAAAATTCATTTTACTCAGAGCTAGAGGAGCGCGAATCATCAAATTATTTTTCTTTTGTGACCAATATCTTTGATAAATAAATAATACACGAAAAGGTGTTAGCGATGCGGCTTTACTTGATAAATTTTGTAAAGTATTTAAATTTTCATTTACAAAAATTTCCTATCGCTACAAAGTAATTTCGCTAACAAAATTGAGAGTAAAATGAAAAGAAAACTAATGACTAATATAAATGTAAAGCACCAATTTAAATACTTAAACTTGCAATGGTCCAAAAAACGTCCATAAAATCAAAATACATAAATTTAAACCGATAAACCTAATCAGATAAAATTGTTAGTAACATTTTGAAGAGAGATTTTGATAAGATACAATTTGTCCAAGAGAGAGTCCTATATGCCACTGAAAATGGGAGCTGGAAAAATTTAAAAAGCAGTTAGAAATTGAAGGAATTAAAAAAAGGGATAATATATTATTTAACACACAGTGTACAGTAACCAAAAGCAAAAATGCCCAAATATCCTTACTTATAACAGTTTTGGAGGGAAAGATTGTGGTACAACTATACCACAAACTAATTTCCTTACGGACACACACGTATAGATGTTGCCAGATAGAACATTAAGTGAGAAAAATTAGCAAATTGTTCTAGACAATTTTACAATTACGCTAGTCAACTGTGTTATTTTATATATAGAGACTAGTAGCATTATTTTTCCTTTCTATACTCTGGTGATGATCAATGATTCTGTTATTACAGCATTTTCAATGTTGGGGAATAACCAAATTTAGAACCAAATAGTGTTCACATTTAAGGGAGGAAAAGTCATTTGAAGGGGAAAACCCCATTTTAGGGGCCAAATCTGACCCCAAATTTAGAGAATTCCCACTGCAATTCTTTGCTCTACAAATGTTATATAGACTAATAATATTCCACCACATATTCAATTTTAATTTTATAGCCAAACAATTTTAAATAAGATGTCAAACTTTTGAATTTTGTGAAAAATGAAAAATTAAATAGGAATAAAGTTTATTGTATATGTGTAACAAAACAAATGAAATTTCAATCTATTTTTACATATATGTATAATTCCAAAGCCGTTTAAAAAATCTAAATGGTAATGTTAAATTTACAGCAGTCGCCGATGTCCTCATATAGATAGTGGCACGATTTATCCTTGAATATAAACATATTATAATACATGGTAGAAAAAACACAAAAATCTAAAACCATATTTTCTCTATATTATTTAGAAATAGGTTCCCCTCCCAATTTTTCCCCCTTTTGAAAGCCAAATCACGGCATCCATTTGAGATGTTAAAAACTCATTTTGAGGTAGAAAGAATAATGTAATTTATTATCATTAGTGATCATCACTATCTCATCCGACAGTGTGTTGTCATTAAATGATATTGTAAATATGATGACATATCATGATTTGAATCAAACTTATTATTTAATGCCACATAGTGATGTAATGATCATCACTGGTAAGAGCATCCTCAATGCATAGTTATAGAATAAATCGACAATTCGCAAAAAAAATGTTTATTTAGCACATTAAATGCTTGATATTGTCATGGAGAATCATGAGATGTCATTTTCTATGACAATGTCAAGCATTAATTTATCTAATCAAAAAATTTCTCTCTCTCTCTCTTTCTCTCTCTTTTAATCCCTAATAATAACTTGACAAATATACAATATTGACATTGTTGCATTAGAGGATTTTTAAATGCAATGTCAATATTTTTTGACACATACATACCTAAGAAATTTCACCTTCTTTGCATTGGAGATGTTCCAATGGATAACACTACTCAGGTGGAAATGGGTAAATGATGGGTCAAATTTGTCCCTTTTTACCTATTTCTCTTTAGTTTTCTTGACAAAAAAAAAAAAATTTTGTGATTTGTTTATGAAATTAAGGTGCATTAAGCTTTTTGTTTTTTGAAAAATTAGGCGGTCAAGTCACATATAATTGTAAAGTTAACATGCAGAATTGACCTTAAAAATGATACATAAGATCGCGTCAAATAGTTCAACTGCAATTCATGTAACCCACTGGCCATTAGAAATGTTCTCATTCTCAAAGTAAAGAGAGAGAGAGAGAGAAGAAATGTTCTAATTTTTCCTTTTATCTTGGCATTCTTAGTTTAAATATAATGTGGTCCTCCATCTTCTCATAATGACTGATGTGGTCCTCCAAAAATTTTATTCTTCATGTGCACTCCTTATTCCTGCATGCCTAGTTGGCTGTCCAAATAAGATCGGGGCCCAGTTAGCAAGTCACCACTCACCATCCCCACCTACCCCGACCAAAAGCACCCCTTTTGAAACACCCACTCCCCTTCTCTCTCGCAAACATCCCTTCATCTCTCGATGTTTGTTGGAATTAGTAACATTTCGACGACTGAAAAAGGGAGGGTGGATTCTCTCTCATTCCTGGGAAAAATGGAACAGCATTCTGGTAGCCAAAAAAGGAAATTCTCCTCCTCTCTATCCCCGTGTCGTTAGATCCTTACTAATTCCAACCGTCACCAAGAAAATAGGGGATGTATGGGAGAGAGGAGGGACGAGCGTTTCAAAATTGGGGAGGGGTGAGTTGTTCAATGGGCCTCGATTTTAGTATGATTTGGACTACCAATTAGGAGTGCATGTAGAATAAGGAGCATGCACACACATGAATAAAATTTGTATCATGCTATTGTAGGGAAATTTTTACAAAATCCTTCATAAAATTTAAAGTAAATTTACCGTTTTATCTTAAATTATTTTCCTCAATCAAAGACTACATACGAATGAGATCGTAAATTCATCATATTTTATAATGGATTCTGTAAACGTTTTCCTACAAATACCATTTTCCATAAAATTTCCGTTGGTCCCCCATATGTTGAGACTTGAGAACGATAAATTGTGTCCTCCAACATTCAAGAACAAACATTTTGGTCCTCTAATTCATAAAAATAGCAATTGGGTGCTCCAATGTGCCAGAAATTGCAATTAGTTCCTATTGCTTCTTTGCAAGACAATTTCGCTCATCAGACTTTAGAAGATTGGCATGTTGGTCCATGCACTCTGATTGCAATAAATTTTGTCCTCCAAATTTTTTCATTCCAATAATGTATTCCCTAAATTTCTTAAGGTGCACTGGTGTTCCCCTGGTTAGAATTTTTTTTAAGTATGTTTAGGCTAGGGGAATTCTTTTTCCCGATCCAGCTCACCCCACTTTCATGTGTTGGCTCCTGACTCCACCATTATTAAAATGGTAACAGATCCTTCAACTACCTATGTGCAAGCGGGTCCTTTATCTTATGGAAACGAGCAACTCAGTTCTTCAACTTCTATGTAGTAGCAAATACCAATGATGATCAAACCAAACAACAATTAAGCCCTTGTTTGATACTTTTTAACAAAACACATTATAATCTCATTTACTACTGATTTGACTATTAATTTGACAACTACTCATTTATAACCACAAATTTCAAACTTCTATTAAATCTAATCACTCATTTCACCTCTTTATAATTTCTCTTTATAAATCAACTGCCATAAATTGAATCAAACATCCCCCAAGTTTCGCATCTTGAAGGTAATTTTCCTTCAAAGTCAGTGACCAAATGAAATACTGTCCAAAGTTGGGTGACCAAGAATTTCTTTTTGAACTCTCTAGAAAGCCGTCCCCAAACAACACTACGAGTCGGCGAGGCGCCCGACTAGGTGACCAAGCGAAACAAAACACTTGCAAGATACGACCCGTAATCGGAATACATCTAAAATCCACCGGCGTAGCTGACCGTGGCAACCGGCAGAATTTCGACTATCTAAAGCTCTTTGTTATTGGAGAAGTTCCAGTTCGCAAAGTCTGTACATTGTCTTGTTGAGGTTTTCTTTTTCAATCCTGAAACAATGGCGACTGTCATGCAGAAAATCAAGGACATCGAAGATGAGGTAATGCGATTAGTCGTGGAACGAGAATGGATTTTATTGCTTAAATTACCGTTGGATATTTTGATAATTCCTATTTTCCATATTTTTCGTGTTTGAGTAGGATTATTAGGTGATTATTGTTGCTTATTGTCAGCAAACCGATGGCAAATGTGAAAGAAAGAATTTTTAGAGAATTTGAAAAATATTGCAGAAGATAGTGATAGTGACGAAATTTGTTTGCCTTATGTTATTTCTCTTTACTGTGTATATATATGTGTGTATTTATTTTATTTTATTTTTTTGGGATAGAATTTACTATGTATATTTTATATCTAAGCAAATAAACCAAATCAGATAAAACTTTTGTTTTTAGTTTTCCAGTTTGCTGGATTTTTGAAGTTCACCGAACTAGTTATCATTTCTAGTGATAGTTTTATGTATTTACAAGAGAAGGATTTTACAAAAGCAGTGTTGGATCGAGTTTGGGAGTTTTGCTTGTCTTTTTGTTGACCTACACTTGGCTATCCTCCCCCAGATGACTAAAACTTGATTTATTATTTTCTCTATTTTCCTTTTGACTTTATTTTTATTATTGGAAGAAAAGAACGTTTAAGCTTTGTCAGACTGATCCATTTTTTTACCTGGTCCCAGATGGCAAGGACTCAGAAGAACAAAGCAACTGCCCATCACTTGGGCTTGTTGAAGGTATATTCCACATGCTCATATTTTTGTATATTCCACCATGCTCATATTTTTACTGTTATATGAATTTTCACTCTTCAATAATTGGATTTGCATATTGTTTTGTTTTCTCTGTGCAGAGCTGGCTTTTCCATTTGCCTTCTCTTATTGTTAAATCCCTGTATGAGTAAATTCAGCATTAGCGAGCATATGTTGTCTTTCAGTATTCTAATAAGTGAATAACATTTTCCCTGCTATGGAATGTTGTTTGGTGTTGGGTTATTTTTTTTTTTTTTGGGGTGTGTGTGTGTGGGGGGGGGGGGGTTTT
>CAVNYN010219651.1:0-26867 GCA_963692815.1 Nyctanthes arbor-tristis
TGGAATACGAGGATAAATAAATTGATCAAATGCCTCCGATGCTTTAGCCAGCTTCTTTTCTTGAAAGATTCCCAGCCATTTTTGGAGCTTCCACAAGCATTCTAGCAGCATATGCCTATACAGAAAGGCTTTTGTAGCATCATTAAATGCTTTTTCACATGGAATGTCTGGTAAATCAATGGACAAACCAGCTGGATCATAATCCAGTACTAAATTACATATACTATCGAAAGAAAACCGATGAAATATGTCCTGCAAATCAACCTCTTTTCCATTTTTCACAAACAGATCAAGAACAGGCAGAAGCCCTTTTTCAATCTTGTCCCAAACTCTTGTCTCTAACAAGCTGTGAAATTTGGAATTATTCATTAAGGACAAGGTGGTTTTCCTATGAAGTTCCCATAATTCAAAATCAGTACTAAAAATCCCATCTCCCAAAATGTCAAATATTTTCCTGAATTCTTGACCTTTTGGGTAGTTTGAGAAGTTCCTGCTCATGATATGATGGATGTTGGCGGGGTCGCAAGTGACCAACATGTCCATTTTAGTAAACCATGGCCCTTTGAACTCATACGTGCCACCGACCTCGTTGAGCACCGCCGTCCCATAGTCGTGCAGCCGGCTTGCATTTTGAAGAACCGCCGGTAGCATTCCGACCATCGGCCAATTTATTGGCTCTAAGGTTTTGTTCAAACTTCTGCATATCCAGATATAGAGTACTAACATGCATAAAAGGGTTAACAAAACCTCTACAGGATATTCAAAGATAGCCATTGATGAGGGCTTGAGTAGTAGTTTATTTTCTGCGCCTTGCTCTCTTAAATTAGACGAAAATGGTCGACAGGTCTTGTCGAGTCATTAACTTAATTTGGGCACACTCCCATCATATATATCTAAATTGGGGAGGACCAGCCCTAACTTTTCTTTAAATGACTTCAAGCCTGACGAATGTACATGAAATTTTGTCACGTTATAATAAATAATTATTATTGGTTCATACTACATTCGAACAAATTTCTGGATCTACTCTACTCTTTGATTGGCGAAATAAAAAACCGATGTGTAAATTCAGGTGCTCAATCTATTGTTAAATTAGAACACCTGAACACACACCTGAGTTCTCCGTTGTCTAGAAATACTGGTGCCTTCGATACTTTTAGAGTATTAGAAATTTTTCCACTACCGTACATACACTACTAGAAAATAGGGTACACCGACGGTTCATCCATCGGAAATTTCCGACGGAAATTTCCGATGTCCGTTGGAAATTTCCGATGGCACGAAATATCCGACGGAAATTACCGACGGCCTCCACTTGGCCGTTAGAACTTTCTGACGAACATAATATGTTATCGGAAAATTCCGACGAAAATGTAAACCGTTAGAAATTTTCGACGGAAATGATAAACCGTCAGAAATTTCAGATGGAAAGTATCCATTTCCGTCGGAAATATACATAAAAATATATTTTAATTCTCCTTTATAAAATCTTGAAAGTTTTCTTTGTTTACTATGCTAAATATTGTTAATTAAAACTTTTTTCAATAAGTATGAGATAACTTTTATTTTTTAGTTACAATGATAATTCATCCAATTACTTTATTAATATGTTTTAATATGCACAATATTCTATAATAAATATACATTAACTTTTGTGAAAAATATACAGGAGATATTTTAATTTTTTTTCAAACCAGAAGATAAGTTAACTAATATATAGCAAGTAAAATTTTGTTTTAAATTTAAAACATTACAAAAAATTAAAAGTCTTATTAACAATCAACAACCCTTAAATGTAAAATAGAAAATGGTTTATGTTTTGGTATCCGTAATTAAAAGTACAAACTAAAGTTAGAAAAAAGAGAGCAAAAAAAAAAAATCAACAACAAATATATATAAAATCATTTCCTTCTACTCCATTCGCATATATGACTCGTACACTTGTCTTTTGAAAAAGTCGATGTCATACACTCTTATAATGTTTGACAATTTATTTGTAAAATATATATATAATATGAAATAAATTTTAATGCTAATGTGGTTTTATCTAATGAAAAAAATATTAAACAAAAAAAACTTTGATCTTTTATCAGTTATTTTGTAGTTAATGTTTAAATCACATTCTGGCTAATAGAATCTAATAAATTTTAGTAAACTATCTTTTATTATTTTTAGTTTTAATTAAGAATGTATATATAATATAGAAAACTAAGGGCAAAATATTATATTAATGACACACTCAAATAAATTTAGAGCATAGATAACATATTTAATATAATAAAGTATAATGAAATAATAAATATATATAAAGTCCAATGCTTAAAAAAAATTCATCATTTTTAAAATAACAAAATCACTACAAGATACTTTATATGTATTTTTTGTCAACACATTAACAAAAATCCACAATAGCTTAGTGGTTGAGAACTTACTCCCCAACCCCAGGTTCAAAGTTCGAGTCCCCCCTCCCCCATTGCATATTGAAAGGAATTATTAATTGGTTGGAGCACGGGTTGGCGGGTCGGCTACGGGTCAACTTGTGGGTTGTAGTTCGCGGGTTGAGTTGGAAAATATTTTTTCATTTATTGTTTTTTTTATGTCCTTCAAAAATTTCTAACGGACTGAAATCCGTCAGGAAATCCATCAGAATTTTTCAACGGATTCTAATTTCTGTCGGTAAGTATTACTGAGCAAGGTTTCACGGACGGAAATTCCACCTTTAGCGACAGATTATTCCGTCAGTGAAAGCCTACTTTTTAGTCGTGATATATATATATATATGATATAATATATATTTAGTAGCCCTCTTACAAGTCACATTATATTATTTTATTTTATTTTATTTTATTTTTTTTTTTGGAAAAGGGAAATTTGTTCAATCAAAGCATGTATTGTTGTAACTATACATCGAGGATGCTCCAACCACACCGAGGAGGTTGGCAAAGAGCCCGCGGCGGTAGCCAATCTATCAGCCGACACGTTTGAGAATATCCAATATTATATTATATTACTTCGTACGTGCTACATATTCTTGTCAAGAAATAAATTCAACAATAAATTTATATGAAAGCAGTACCCAATATAGGTTTAAATAACTCTTCTCTGGCATCTTAAAAGGAAAAATTGAATCTTACCATGTGGAATATAAGAGTAGCAACTACTCTTTGGATTTTCACAATGAATAATAACACTAAATATTCACGTCATCTCTTGTCCACCCTACCCCCTCCCTCTCGCCCTCCGCCATTGAATCTTTTATATATTGCGATATATTAGGAACAAATTATCATGGAATTATCTCAATACATAAGCAATTTTTTATATGTTGTAACTCGAAGATGAGAACAGGATTTCAAGATTAATCTACTTTAACAAATCATTATGTTGCAGGAACATATTAAGAAATAAGTCTCATATTGAATAAATATAAAACAAATAATCAACATATTTACAAAATTGAAATCTTAACATTTCTCAATCATCCATCGTCTATCCACTAGTCACATTCAATAGCCTTAATCTCCAATAATTTATTGTGTCTTTACTCAATAATTTGCTATCAATAGAAATCAGTACAGTGGTTATAAACTCATTAAATTAAAACAAGTGGAAATTTCAATAAATTAGACCGATCAGCCGCACGGACAGTTGGGTAAGAGCAACCACGTGTAGGATCCCGTCCCTTCCCTTTCATATGGTGGGCAAGACATCACAGATTGAATCCTTCGTTAAAATAGTAGCTCAAAAGCACTGTAATATTAAATTCTGCTAACTTTTTCAGCGTCTAGACAGATTGAGAGCTTGTTCTCTATAGATTTATAAAAAAAACTAAAAATTTATCAAATCATTATTAACATATTTTTCACACAAGAAAAAAATTTCACACTTCCCAATAATCTTTCTTCACATTCCTACACACATTCTCCTATATTCTTTACTTAAATCTCTGGAGAACAAGCTATGAATCATTGTTACAAAGTTAAAATCATCATTTGTTAATTGTCCCACATTAGCAAATTATTAGTTCCAGGACTGGCATATGTAGTAAAACTTTTATCCCATTCTGAAATGGAAATCGAAAGGATTATAAAATAGCTTGTCATAATGTGATAGAAACACCTAGTTTTGCCAATATATACCGGACCTACCAACGGCACAAGCGTACAAATTTGGACCAAATGCCTTGACGTTGATGGAAAGTGATCATGTGGTTATGAAATAATATCCATTGATTTGTGTCCCATATCTATCTCAATGTGTGTTCATGAAGTACTACTCGATTCGGTTCGGTTGGTCTTATCACAATTTAATTTCTTTCTGTAGAGTTCCGTATTTTTTTTTCAAGTGATATGACACCATTATAAGTACGCTAAACAAATGATATATGGTATAATACCGACCACTTATCTGATTTGAAGACGTCTGAATGTGTTTAAACGTTTCTAATATTATAACAGTTGCATTTGCAACTTTGTGATTGTAATCTTCACCTCTTGTCTATCAGAGTCAGTATTTCAACTAAAAGTCTTGTATTTGTTAATCATTTTTTTCAATTAAGAGAAAAAGAAAACAAATATAAGAAGATTAGGTAAAAATGTCTGTTCTTTCAAAAGCACGACAATATAGAATATTTATTTAGATATAAATCGTCATTGGAGAAGGAAGTCTAACAAACTAATGAAAATCTGACGTAGGAAAATGTGATAAAGATGGTGAAATTTTACATAACAATAAGCAAAAGTTACGCTACTTCTTTGCATTAACTAAATTGTGGTGCAAAAGTAATTACCTTTTTGATTCTCTTGACTTAAATATGTGATTTTGGAAATTAGGGATCAAGAGGTTCACTTAATGGATAAAGGCTTAACACCTTCCTAGGACTACTCTGGTTTGAATCTCATCCGATGTTCCCTTCCCATATATGATTCTAAGAATACAATTTTAGATTTGGGTAAGCAAAGACTACATGGGGTCCTTAACCTTTAAATTGTTTACACTCAAGTCCCTAACCTTCGATTTCTAGTAGTGGAATCCAAAACATTTTCAAAACTACTAAACTCGGTTATGATTCTAATGGAAACCCCCATAACTTTCTGTTTAATTTGTCTGCGCACACCATGTGACTAGTGTATGAAGGGTAATTTCATCAATTCAGAAATGACTTACACAGTAGATAAAGTCTCAATTATTTCAGAAATTTGACAAAAGTTAAAAGAAAAATTACTTGAAGATCTTATTTACTCAATCTTGATTTTACGAAATTACTCTTTACTTGTAAGGTTTTGCACACTACTAGAAATTAAAGCCAAGAAACCTGAGCGCAACAAAAGGGGCTGCTCAATTTGAACAATTCTGCCAATCAAAAGAATTTCATACAGTTGGGTAGCAGTTTGAGACTTGAGGGGGGAGAAAGAGTTCCTGTCTAAACAGTCCACTCCCTTTTGAAATCTCAATACTTTTAGACGAGCTCAACTTGGTCCTTCACTACAAGAAAAGTACGTATTTGCAATGAATTTTATTACGAGAACAACAAAATCGTTGTTACAAAATATAAACATCATTTACTACAGCAATTGAACCGCGGTAAAAATTACTGTAGTTTATATACCTCTATCATAAAATTAAGTGCGTTGAAAAGAATATTAACCATAGTTTTTGCTATAACCGTCGTAATTGTTATCATTACTATAACCTCGTGAGGGAAATATGGTTGATCACATGCCCACATGTTGTTGCTTTTGGACAAAATGTATTCCATTGATGTTTGAACCGGCTATCCGCTGTGATTTGTCTTGAATAATATATGGAGTATTTTTATTTTTGAAAAAGGGGGACAAAAAAAGAATTTCATACAATTGGGTCCAATTTCTTCTTGTTTTTCCCATTAATAATTTTTTCATTCTTCATTACTACAAGAAACCATTATTTTTTTTTTCATTAATTTCTTCTTGTTTCATATTAATTGAAGTGGAAAATGAAGAAAAATGTAGTGAATTGAAGGACTTGATCGTAAATTCTGGATTTTTAAATACCAATCAAACTACGTCAAAAAAAAAAAAGTGTTTATTCCGCTGCACAATTTTGCGCTTTTCACAACTTCTAAAATTTTGTAACATTATCACAAGTGAAGTCACTAATCCAACTTAATTTAAAAGTAATGTTATTTATCTCCAGTCTAGTTACCGTGTCACTATTGGAGGATTAGTTTATGTGTATAAATATATAGAGGTCCTCATTTATTCAATGATCAATAAGGAGATGCCAATTAAACCGGTCTTCAGTCTAGATAAATAGTATTATTCTTAATTTAATCCAATTCTTCTTGTTTTCCCATTAATTTTGTGACTCTTTAACACGGTAAGAAACCATGTAACTGAAGACGAGAAAAGAAGGAAAAAATACCAATCAATGATAAAAAAAGTGTGCTCTGCTCCGCTACATAATTTCTCTGCCGCAACTTCTAAAACTTTGTGACATTTTCGTAAGTATCTAACTAATATTTGTCTCTTTTGATCCCTTAAAACGTTTGCTTATTTGTAGCCGTTTGGATTAATGCTTTTCAGTCAGTCTCCCTCTTACAAAGCTTCTTTTGCTCTTGCAAATTTCTCGAAGTTTTGCACTCTTTAATTTTTATGTTTTAACAAGTTTCTTCCAAATAAATATTATGTATAACGTTTTTTTTTTCAAAGGAAAAATATAGGGTTAATTTCACAAATCGTCCCCAATCTTTGGGATAAGAACCAATTTCATCCTCAACCTTTTTTATAACACCCCACAGCCCTCAAACTTTGATAAATATACACAAATCGTCTATTTTTCCACTATTCTAAAAAAAATTTAATAAAATGACGATTATACCCCTTAAATTTTTAGACGTGTGCTCTTCCGATCTTAAAAATAATAAAAAAATAAAAAAAGAAAAAAGAAAACACCCTTCCCCTCCCCACCCAAGATTGGCCGTCTGAAATGCTGCCATTTCGGTGGCCGACCATTCCGCCATCGGAATGACAACATTTCGGAGGCAAAAAGGGGGTGAATCCCCCCATTTGCTGCCATTTCTGATACAAATGGGAGGAATTAGATCGGAAGAGCACACGTCTCCTCCCCTTTTGGTAACTAAAAATGGTGGCCAATGTTGCCTTTTTCGACCGCTAAAGTGCTGTCAGAAATGGCAACAGTCACTGTTGGCAGTACAAATGGGGGGGAGTCTCTCCCATTTTGCACATAACATAGAGAGAGACTTCAGGAACTATTGCCACTTTCTGACAGCACAAATAGAGAGGATTCCCCCTCCCCTTTTGGCAGCCAGAATGACAACATTTCTGGCAGCCAGTCTTGGGAAAGGGAAGGGTGAGATGAGGTGAGGTGGGGTGGATTGGATGTTTTCTTTTTTTAAAATTATTTTTAAACTTTTTTAAAAAGATCGGAAGAGTTTAAAGGGTATATTAGTTATTTTGTTAAAAATTTTATGAAATAGTGAAAAAAATGACGATTTGTGTGTATTTATCAAAGGTTAGGGGCTGTAGAGTGTCTTAAAAAAGGTTGGGGATGAAACCAGTTCTTAACCTAAAGATTGAGGTTGATTTGTGAAATTAATCCAAAAATATATTAACACTACAATCTTTTTTTTTATAGTTACACTATATTTTTATTACTTTGAAGGTCCTCGATCTTCATAACTTATAAAACTGAAATCCCAAGAAATATCTTATTTTTAATCATGGTTATAACTATACAAAAAATTTTATTTGCATGTCTTTAAGCCATAAGAAAATATAAAATTTAATTTTTATAGATTTTTTTGCTTATTTAAATTATTTAAGTGGTTTTCACACTAAAATTTTTAAATGGAAATTACTGTTAAATACAAGATGTGATAATTGATAAATAATTAAAAACAAATATGACGAAGAGAAAGTCAATGGCTTAGTCTAAAAACTTGAAAAGATGAAAGATACTAATGAAGTGTGTGCCAACTACCACGGATTATAATCTGCCACACGGCATTATTTCATTAGTTTCACTTTTTTCAAAAAGTTAAAAAGTAAAAGTCAAACCGCAATTGTTTACTTTTTACAAAAACAACCAATAAGATAATGACATGTCACATATTAAAATCTAGATTATAATCCGTAGTAATTGCCAAACACTTTGTAAATATAATTAGTGTATAGTGTGCTTAGTAAAAAGTGTGGTGTTAATATAATTCTTCGTTTTTTATATTAAATAAATATTATGTATAACTAGTTTAATTGCTTTTATTTAAAGATATATGGTTGACGAAATTCAAATTCAAAACCAAGAGTGTGAGATCCAACTTAAATCTTGCAATAAAATTTAGGGTAAATTTCTTTTGCACTTTAAATCGTCTGAGTCCCTAACTTTTTTTTAGTGCGCTGAGTTCTCAACTTTTCATAAATACGTACAAAACGTCCCTACTAACGGAATCCATCCTACCCCTCCCAATCGGCAGCCATTTTTGTAGCTGTTTTCGGCACCCTTTCGGCTAAAAAGGTTAGATTGCATAAAAAATGTGAGTTAGAATTGCCAGATTTCGAAAATTATGATTGGATTGTACAATAAGATGAAATGTTGAGGTTAGTTAGCGCCAATTAGCTTTGATGGCAATGTGCAATACGTTATTGAAATATTAGGGATAATAGGCAATAAAAATTGTTTACCTATATAACAAACAGAGTAGTGCTATTGGTTTTCCAAAAAAAAAATTATAGTGTCATTTATTTAGACTGAGGACTGCTCTCCAGTCTAGTTAATATTTTTATATTAAAAGATGTTTGGATAATTGTAAATACATGGAGACATACCTATTTATTATTTAATGAGAAAATACCAACTAAACTAGAGACCAGCTTTTAATATAGATAAATAGTATTATTTTAACAACTAATAATAAAAATAAAGAAATTTAAAGTAAATAGAATTTGATGTGTTTAATAAAAGATGCTGACTCTAATTATAAATAATAAATAATAGGAGTACTTAGGCTGACAAATTTCGGAACATTGTCATTTTTGGGTCCTTCATCCCTGAATGTTTGAACAATCAATCTCAAATTGCCTATGAACGGCTCCCGCTTCTATTGCCTGAGGGCCCTGATCCCTTTTTGATTTAATGATTTAATCCGCCCCGAAATGATATACATGTCGATAAACTTCCCGATAAACGTTCAATAATTTTCCGACACTATTAATTGTTCAATTATATGCGTAGCTGAATTTTTTATTATTGATTTGATTGATTAATTAAATATATGAAACAGTGATTCAGATTGTACAGCGAGAGCTGATAATTGGATACTTGATCGGAAATGGCATCGGCGCAAACCATGAATAAGATTGAGAGGGCACACCAGATGTACAGGGAAGGTAAGTACGGGGAAGCGTTGGATTTTTATACGGAGGCGCTTTCCATGGCCAAGATCAAGCAACAGAAAATTGCTATCCACAGCAATCGCGCCGCTTGTTACTTGAAACTCCATGATTTCAAGAAGGTTATCTCTATTCTTCTTCTTCTTTTGTTGGATTTTAGATGGGAATAATTTATAATTCTATTGATCTTCGCTAGAGATGAGTCTCTACTCTACTCGGGAATGATTTGGCATTAAATAAGACCACCCAAATGTACTGATAGAAACCTGGTTTGTTGGCCTTACCGAGATTGACCTCCCGTAAAAGAGATGAATAGTAGTACTTGTTAGATATTGTTCGTAACTTATTTTGCAAGTTTTGTTTGGTGCTATGGAATTGTTTTGCTGCCTGTGCAATTGTTTGCTGCAACGAATCGGGATCGATGCACCCGTTTCTTTCTATGAACTCACACATTCCAAAAAATGCCTTCGCTTCTATATATATACATACCGGATTCCATTTACAGAAAATCACAAAAATTTACATTCTTCTTTCATTTCATTGGCATCATCAGTTTGACAGTTTCATTACAAGTTCTCTTGGTTTGATTAACCTCCCACAGTTTGAATCAAATGCCTCCTTTGTA
This sequence comes from Nyctanthes arbor-tristis, assembly GCA_963692815.1. NCBI lineage: Eukaryota > Viridiplantae > Streptophyta > Magnoliopsida > Lamiales > Oleaceae > Nyctanthes > Nyctanthes arbor-tristis. The sequence goes on from CAVNYN010219651.1 coordinate 10,015, forward strand.
TCCTCAGAGAGATTTTTATCAAACTCCTTTTTTGAAGTTGTTGGTAGGGGAGAAACATCTCTTAAAAGATAGCGTGTTCCGTGCCCTGCAATTCATTCAATCTTTGATATATTAACCCACTAATTTCCTATACTACTCTGCTACTGTTACTATTTTCCAGTGACTGGACTAGCTTCTTTTTAATGGAAGGCTCGAAAATGCAAGCTTGATAGAATATTATTGCATGAAAAAATTCTACAAAAATGGGAGGGGACTTATGTGCCTTACCTCCAAAATCAAATACAAACTAATCCCAAAGGAAATCACAAATTTCATCTTTGACCTTTGTGTGTGTGTGTATCACTAAACAAATAATAAGTCAATATCGATTTCCTAGCAGTGCGCAAATAAAGTCTTTCAGTTCTGAGAATGCCCTTGCTGCACCTTTAACCCCCTGAACCTTATGCTCTTGATTAGCCATCCAATCTGCAGCCATATTTTCCTCCCTCAAGACATGTCTGATAGTGATCCTATGAGTAAGAAGTTATTTCAGCCAACATCTACTGCAAATGCCAAGGACCATTGTCCTCTGACTTAATAAAATGATACGCTGTTTTAGAATCAGTTTCAATGTTGATATGCGGCAAATTCTTTATAATGCTAAGTTTGACTCCAAGAACAATTGTCTGCAACTCTGCCTCCAGTCTCCATTATGGTGACCAAGTTCAAACTAGAGCAGAAAGCAAAGAGCGTCTTTCCTTCTTGATCCCTGGTAATCCCCCCCTGCAGAAGCACTTCTATTGTTAAGGCTCCCATCTATTTTCAATTTAATATAGGGGCATCTGGCTTCTTCCTAATGACTGCCATGTGATTGTATCTCCTCTTTTCCTTCTTGTTCTTCCATGAATTTTATTCAACAAATTAATCAAACCTTATGTGGCCTTAATCTCTTCTAGAATTCATTTGTCTGCCATCATATTTAGCTCTATTTCTATCCAACCACAAAAACCAAAATGCCACTAAAGGAACCAAAGATATGGAAAGAGAGTCAGCTCGGCATTGAAATTGGATTAGCTTCTTGATACCCATATTCAGTGATTATCTTTGCTGAATGGAGGCTTGGAAGTTGAATTATTTTGGCCTAAGCCAGAGTGCTTGTTACTTTTTTATTGGCTGGGGTCATAATGTAATATCTTCAAACACACACATATATTTACAGAGGAAGAAGTCAGGTTTCTGGTTATTGGCATGGAAACATAATCAGTATAATTTTATGTGCTGTAGATAGGTTGGTTATTGAAGCCTGTATACTGTGTTTGTATCAGAAAGCTGCAAAATTATTTCACCTTAAGTCCATCTGTTTAATACAACTAATGACAAGAACATTGCTGTGGAGTTCAGATGCAGAACAATGCTGCCAACCAGCAACTTGAGCACAAATTAAACCATGAATGTTTTTCTTTCCACACAACTTTGGCCATTATTGTCTTACCACATTGATCTATCTTCTAAGTTTTGAAAATGATGGATACATACAAGTGCACTAAATATTTTGTACTTCAAGTTTCTATGTTGAACATTACCAAATAGGCAAAACTAAATAGTCCTCATCTATATGTTCATAAAGATTCTATAGAATAGAAATTTGGGTTGCCTCAAAAGTATTAGTTAAAAGGCTGGGTTCAGCTTGCACTGTGACCATTGGCTTGTGCAATAGTATGGTTGTAATGGTAATGCTTTCATGAACTGGATGTGATCAAAGTTGGGTGATTTCCTGCTATGCTGGCTACAGTGAACCAAGTTTGCATGGCTGTTGATAGCACTTCTAATTTTCCAAGAACAATTTCTGCCACATGGCAGAGTCCTACCAGTCTTTCTGAAGCCCATATATGAGTTTCAAATAAACCAACTCTTTTGTCAGTGTTTTCTAAAGCAGTGGATAATGTATAGAAGGAATGCCTTTTCAAGACAAGATTATCTAAATAACAACTTCTGTATATCAGATTAAAGGAAAAGATCAATAGTTTATGATGAGATTAGTGACATCCATCTGCTTTCCTATGTGCCAGTTTATTCAGATCAATTCTAGGTCAGTGGTGCAAACCTACACCATGGATAATTCATACTGTAAAGATTCAACCAATGAGTAAGGACCTCTGTCATGCAGTGAATGGTAGTCACGTCCCAAGAGTGTAGACTTCGTGTGGAAATATCCAATGCATAACAAAAAATTTAAGATACTGGACTTGAAATAGAAATCTAGGGTGATCAATCATAAAAGCAGTAGCCAAGAAATTAGTAAGTTTTGATAATTTAGATAAATAATACTAATACTTACCCTGGTTTGATTCAAGGAACTGTTTATCTTTTTCCAGGTTAAGCTATAATGTTTGGCCAGGAAACTCATATGAGATGTGTCCTTTTCTTCTTCTGGATATGTTTGATGGGATCTTGTTCTATGCAATTTAAAGCAGAATGGAAAGAAAACAAGCCTTGCACCCTAAAGAGAACTTCTAGCAATAAATATCAACTTGATACTAATTTGTTTGGAAAATGTTGGTCTTGCTTAGATAGCAGAATAACATTGGCTGGGCCCGTCTATTATCTGGAGACGACCAGAAAGGAAAATTTTCAGATTTTTTTAACACCGTTGTTTATCTGCAGAAATGAATTTGGAATCCAATGTCATAGCTGTCTATTATTTGTCCTCTGGCACTCAATTCTTGAAATGCAAGATAAGTTTGTCTTTCCTCTGGCATCAATAATGAAGCCCTGACAAATAAGTACGTCGCCTGTTGCAACTGATGTTTGAGAAATGAGTCATTAATACTCATTGGATGCTTATCCTGTCCATTTATATGCATAATGTTGCTTATAATTCGCACATTTGATCTTTCAACTGTTGCAGGCAGCAGAAGAATGCACAACAGTGCTTGCACTTGATCACAAGCATACTGGAGCACTGATGTTGCGTGCTCAAACTTTGGTCACCCTCAAGGAGTACCATTCAGCACTTTTTGATGTTAACAGGCTTATTGAGTTGAACCCGTCATCAGAAGTTTACAGAAATCTTCAAGCCCGTTTGAAGACTCAACTGGTAGTGTATTTATTTCTTCTATGTTTGTCTGGATTTCCTAACAAAGATATTAACGGGTGCTGAGCATATAATCTTCTCTGGAGTTTATTAGCTGCATTTAGTTGCCAAATCCAAGATTTTGCAATTATTGATCTATTCATGTATTGCCAAGTTTGGTATTTGTCAATAACAGATAGTGTGTTTTGTTCAAGGAAAGTCACTTGCTCCAATTCCAGAAGACGAAGGGGAGGCTGAAGAAGAAGAAGATGACTTAGATGGACCAAAACTGCATGAAAGTGGGGAAGAAATGAAACAAGGCATTGGCCAAGAGAGACACACAATAGATGCAGCAACAGAAAACAAGCCAAAAATCGAATTTGAAAGCAAGATTACAAGTGCCGAAACTGTTATTCGGAAGATTCAGAAGCCACCAGATCAGCAAACCTCAGGATGGCAGGCAATACCGAAACCAAAAGGACACTCTCAGCTTGACTACTCGAGGTGGGACAGAGTTGAGGACGACTCCAGTGATTATGAAGATGATGACGATGACGATGATGAGAATGACTCTCTGCCACCATACCGGTTTCGTGTTAAGACCATCGGCGTAAGAGCAGTAAAATGATTTGACCAAAGAGTAAAACAAAAGGACATACACGTCTATTGCTCGATTTGATCACAATGTTGTTTTACATGCAGCGTTCGAGTTAAGAAAGGAACTTCCTTTCTGCATCAGCATTGTACATGGAAAGCTCTTTTCTAACTCCCTAGTCCCATAAGTTGAAGCAACTACGTCTGCATGAAACCTGGTTTGTGCTAAACGCATGATCTCTATTCTCCTACTACTAGAGGTGTTCGCACGGCACGTCCAGTTAATTATTTCTGCCAGTTATTCATGTTGACAGAGGTGCTACCTTCCAGTTAAGCCATTATGAAACATGCTGCTACATGTGGATATATAATAAGCTTTCTTGCCGTTGTGCAAGTATTGATCCCCCGCTGCTCTTCCCTTATTCCTAGAGCATTTTCAAGTATGAGAACAGGATCAGAACAAAATAGATAAGCCGAATATCCAGAATATCATTATTCTTTTTTCCCCCTACTTGTTTCATGTAATATGTTGTGAACACTTCTTGAGTTCTTCTTCTCATGTATATACTTGATTATATAAACGTTGGTTGCCATCTTCATGTCGAATGATTGTTGGATAAAAGTCAAAAGTTGAATTTGTTCTGTTTTAAAAGAGAACTAGTAATTTCACCTGTGTGCTGCAGGGAATGTCTTAGCCAAATAATGTAAACAATTCAAGAGTTGTAATTAATAATGTATAAGATATTCTTAAATATGCCGAACTTATTGTTTGACGTATTTATAAGTAAAAAAAAAAAAAAATTAAACTTGTATCATACTCTATTATTTATGATGTATTTATGGTTGCCATCCTCATGTCGAGTGATTGCGGGATAAAAGTCAAAGTTGAATTCCTTCTGTTTTAAAGGAGAATTTTTAATTTTTGTGTTGTGCGTGAATATTTTTGCCTGCTTCTTAGCAGTGTTTTAGAAAGCGTGAGGCGTGAAAAAGCGTCAAGGTCAAGTATTGAGTTTAAGAGCGCCTAAGTGTAACAATACACGATAAAAGCGTAACCAACGCGTGATAAAACGTAAAGCGTGATGAAGCGTGAAGTTCAAACTTCAAACTTAAGCGTTGCTTAAGCGAGCTTTTTAAGACACTGTTTTTTAGTAAATGTATGCAAAAATGGCCTTCTTGGGAGAGGATTTATGGACGAAGATGTACGGATGCACGCTATAGGCCCCGTTTGCTGGAAAATTTCCATTGGCCTGTTATTATACTTAATACAATCATGGCTGAGCAGCCCACATCAGCCACTAGTCGGTGGAGCTATGGTCCATGATCCTTAAAAAACGTGAATTGGGAGACTAAGGGGTGTTTCATTTCTAACGAGAAATTATAATGGTTAGATTTCATAAATATTCACTAAATTTTTAAATTATAACTACTAACTCATTATATTTTAAAACGTAATTTAATACTTATTAAACTTTTAATATGATTCACCATCCATTATTTCATTAACTCTGTTTACACACGTGGCTAACGGTGTTATACACGTGGCTAACAGTGTAAAGTACGGACTAACTTTACACACTAAATTTAAGAGTGAGTTAATAAACACTTATTAAACTTTGAAAACGTAACTACTGTTCACTGAACTTTGAAAGTGTAATTACTTTTCACTAAACTTTAAAAGTGTAACCATCTGCTCACTAAACTTTAAAATATAATCCAACACTCACTGAACTTTCAATCTGTAACTATTTATATACTGAACTTTAAATGTAATCCAACACTCACTAAATTTTCAAAGTATAAATACTTACTAAACATTGAATATAACACGAATAAAACACTTGGCTCGAGAAGTTCGGTGAGTAAGTTCAAGAAGTGTCATTCATGTCACATTCAATGTTTAGTAAGTACTTATACTTTAAAAGTTTGGTGAGTATTGAATAAAGTTTTAAAGTTCAGCTAATGAATAGTTATGAATTAAAAGTTCAGTGAATGTTGAATTACATTTCAAAGTTCAGTGAGTAGTTAGTTACATTTTCAAAGCTCAGTAAGTATTTATTAACTCATTCTTAAATTTAATGAGTAAAATTGGTCTATACTTTTACGCCGTTAGCCACACGTGTAACACCGTTAGCCACATGTGTAAACAGAGTTAATGAAATAATGGTAAACTATATTGAAAGTTTAGTGCGTATTGAGTTAAGTTTTAAAGTATAGTGACTTAATAGTTATAATTTGAAAGTTCAATAACTACTTATTAAATTTACCCAATTATAATGAGGGATCTGAGTTTGAACCACATAGTTGTAATTGAATAATTGTTAAATTTATTATTAGATGAAATTTTAATGGAAAAAGTAATAATATAAAAACAAAAAACACATATCATTGTCGCAAGTTACTCACGTTGGGATATCAAAATTTTACATGTGAAATCAAGTCACAATTTTTCACGTGCCCTAGTTAACTCCTATTCATGACAATTATCGAATTCCAAATATATGCATTGGAGCTAACCAAAAAAGTTACAATATACACATACACCCACCACGCCCCCATCTCGTTCCCGTCGTGTGAGGTCAAAAGTGGCTAAAAAGGAAGGGTTTTTTAATAGGAAAATCCTATTTATACATAAATATTTTACATGATTCTTCCATCATCGTTGTAATTTGATTTTTAATTTAAGTGATATATGATGCGAAAACTATGCCAAGGCGCTTATACGATGGCACGCTACATCATATATATCATATAATGTAATGTATTATATGACACGAGTAATGATACACATCTTTACTAGTTCATCGGTTATTTTACCAGTTGACAATTTTACTTTAAAAAATCTAAATCCCAAATAAGTCAAGTATCTTAATTAACAGTTTTATCCTTTAATTTCTTTTTATAATTTTTGTCAACCGGTAAACAAATAGGAATGCTTATCATTATTTTAGATGACACGCATATGACACGCTATATAATCAATAAATGTTATTTACCAGAAAGTTTTCACAAAATTGATTACAAAATAGGATAGGAGAATTTCATCATTTTACCTATGTGTATAATGCGATTATAGAAAATTAATTTAATGGTAAAATAATAATTTTGATCATATTTTGTAAAAATTTTATAAAAATTTCCTTATAATTGGCAGTACTCGAGAAGAAACAAAATGTCAAGTGTGATTGTTTCTAAAAAGTACTGTCTCTCAAGTCTCAACTCTCATCATCTTCATAAGTGTTTGACAATTCTTTATATTATAATTTAGATTATAATTTTTTACGTGGTATTTTTTTATTGGTTAGTTTTTGAAAATGTAAAAAATTATAGTTTGATTTTTATTTTTTAAATTTTAAACAAGATAAAACTAATAAGATGGTATTGTGTAGTAAATTATAATCTAAATTATAATATGTGAGAGTAGCCAAATGCGTGATAAGAGATCATTGGACACGCCATGAGGAGGCGCTGGGAGAGACATTTTCACAAAATTCGGTTCCGTCCGGAGGGAAAACGCAATTTTTTCAAACGCAGGCAGGACATCGCAAGATTCGCAACATACTTCGCAATCTATGACGTTTCTATTCCTTAAAAAAGTGCTCCAATAATCCAGTTATTCCATTTCCAATTTCCTCACATGCATTAATATATTCTTCAATCAGAGTTTTCTCCGACGTTACCCCTTTTCTCAAACCCTCCGAATTGTGTCTTTGTCGAATTTTCAAAATTTCCAGTTTCTTCGTTTCGGAAATTCAAGTTCTGGAAACGGGGTTTTGTCCGTGTAATGTCGCAGAGCAGCGGAGACAGCAGTCGGGTTGGTCCGGATTTCAATTTACCTGACGAGGTACTATCGGTGATGCCCACAGACCCGTATGACCAGCTGGATCTGGCGCGTAAGATCACATCCATGGCAATCGCTTCCCGCGTCACGAAATTGGAGTCTGAAACTGGACTACTCCGGCAAAAGCTCCAGGACAAGGACCGGGTTGTAGTGGAGCTCGAAGACAAGGTGTCGCAGCTCGAGCAAGCCGCTCAAGAGGCTGAATTGCGTCTGAAAATCACTTGTGAAGATAATGTATATAAACTTTGCAGGAATAATTGAGTTTTTTTATTTTTAGTAATCTGGGGGTTTGAATTTTAAATTTCATGTTCATTTGTCAATGGGCTATAGATGAAGCTAGCAAAGGAGAGAGATTCCTTGGCTTTAACTGCGAAGAAGCTGGGTCACGATCTGGCCAAGGTAAGTTTTGGGTTTTTCATTTGACTTTTTCGGTTGATATTGTTTTTATGTTGGAGAAAATGATGTTTAAGTTTAAATGAATGAATTGATAATTTTTGAATCTCTAATCTATATTTCAATAGCTTATTTTCCTGCGATTGAGTTCTCGTTCTTTTCAATTACATGGGAAAATAAGATTGAAAAAGGTTGTGTCTTTGTATTCAAGCACGCCATTCTTTGTTACTGTTGAAGGAATTTATTCAGGTAGTAGCAGTTACTGAATTCATTTTCAAAAAGGTGCTTTCCTAGCTAACTATGATTTTGCTACAGGAATTTGATCTTGTGCATTTTTTGTCCTAAATTCATCTGGTTATTTTCAATATTCATTAAAAAAATAGGTTATCTACATTTAGTTCTCTTGTGGACGCCTTATGTTTACGGGGTTTTCTGCTTTTTTCTCTAATGTAACCTGTGATTCCAATACAGCTGTTGAAAAATACCAGCTCTGACAAACTGAGTTTCTGTGCTTAATAAGTGTGTTTTGCTGCTCGAATCATTTTTCCACACTTTTTGTTCTACCAAAGAATATGCATTGGTTTTGGTGTATCCATATGTCTTCTAACATGTTTATTGAGTTTGCTTTACTATTCTGAATAGCAGTTTCTTTACATAATTTTTTCCAATATGCCCCCTTTTTTTTTAAACTTTAGCCGGGGCTCCAATTTTTCTATCTCATTAATTATAGTATGACTGCATGCCAATGTAAATGTTGATGTTGATATTTAATGTTTTAACGTTTATATCATAAATGTATTTGTACACTCTTATCAGAATTTGTTTTCTGCGTTTGCTTTGCAGTTTGAATTTGATTTGATGAATTGAAGCTTGTCAATCAGAATTATGTAAAACTAGTGTTAGATTGCTTATCAGCCAATCGTCCAGTATTTCATTGTATTGGAAAGTTAATTGGCAAATGCTGGTTTCTTATTCTCCCAATTGTTCCCTTAAATTGAAATGAATTATGACATAAAGCAATATTGCAGTTTCAATTGCCTACCCCTTGCTGAATCAATATCACTCAATTTTCAGTTTCTGTGTATAGATTTGGTGGATAATCTATTTCTATATTTTCTGACAGTTAGAGAAGTTCAAGAGACAGTTGATGCAATCACTGAATGAAGAAAATTCTCCTGTAAGATTCCCACAAAAATTTTTCTCATTTATGTACTGTTAAATGCATTAAACTTTTCTGGTGCAAGGCATTTTCTGTCTATGTATGACCAAATGTTATTTTTTGGTTGGGTACTAAGGTTACTTATTTTTTGTCTCACCAGCAAGCAGAAACTGATGACATTGGGACATATGACCAATCAATGCTCAAGATCCAGTCTGCAAACGGTAATTTAATTTTTGATAATGTTTTAATTTTTAATTTTTTTTTCACAGTGTAAAATAGTTTATATTTTTTACCTTTTGGAAAATTGACAAATTATATATTATTTTTTGGTCTCATTCTGACATCTTCCGATCATGTTTTTTGATGTCAAATTGGATTGACCTGGATGGCAAGTTGAATCTTCTATTGTCAAGCACTAACACATGCAAAAGAAGGCCTCAAGGTGCGACCTTGAAGCCCCTTCATCGTGGGAATAAGTTTCTGGATAATTTGAGTAATAAAATATAAAAAGTGGAAAAATTAAAAGATAGTTGTGACCATGTCCTATTTATAATGATTGGATTTACCGAAGACAAAAAAGTACAAGTTAGGGCCCTTATCTACCACATTGAGCCTAAATATCTCTGACATATGGCCCAAATGATACTTTTTCAAGAATTAGCCCTCATCATAGGCCATGTGCTGTGTGCATATGAGGTCAAGATCGACCTTGATATGCAAGGATTTCTATTTCAAATTTTGGGCTAAATATGGGTACTTTTGTTTTTATCAGGAGTTTTCTACTAGTAATGGCGTGACATTCTAAGGTAAAAAAGAGGAGAAACTTCTGTGATTAGGTGCCACGTGGCATGGTTTTGTTAGCATTGGGTGTCACTCAAGGATAATAACGATTGTGTCCTTTCATATCCTTGATTCTTGAGCTTCCCTTTGTTTATAAATATGCTTTTGTCAATCATTTCCTTCATCTTTCTACCTTTTTTTCTTTTTTTTGGAAGTACTTCATCTTTCTATTGGTGAAAAATCTATCTTAAAGTTTTCATTCCCCACCCCCCTCTCCCACTCTCTCCCCCTCCCTCCTTTACAAGATTACTAGGTAAGGCCTATATGCATTTTTATTCGTTCTTAAATGTATCACGGCGGGAAAAAGGGTAGTGATAGACGACCTTAGGCTATTAAAGAGTTTGACGAGCCCTTAGATGTAGAATTGGTAGGATTTTACCCTCCTCCCTTAGGTCATCCATCCGGATCGACACAAAGTACCAATAGTATGGTCCCCAGGCCATGGAAAAAGAGGTCAGGAGTGATGATCAACAGGAATAGGAGGTCGCAATGGATGGGGCCGACCTTCGTGTTGGATACTTTCCTAATGAGAGATGTATGAAAAAGCATCAGATCGCTAAGCGTATCTGCTTATGAACGATTTTGACATGTTCCCTGATTACCTTTAGAATCCCTGGCCCAAACGACCTTCCCCATGAATGCGAGGATGTTGAGATTACGGTCTATAGGTCTCAGTTGACTTCTGGCCTTAGATTTCCCCTGAATTATAAACTTCTATATCAACCTGTTATATGAGATCAGGGTGTTCCTCAAGTAAATAATGCCCCAATAGTTGGAGATCGATTAATTGTTACTTCATTCTAACTTTTGCTATGGGTACCCTACCTAGTGTAGATAGGTTTCATCTTTGCTTCGACCTAAAGTATAACATGACGGATAGGTGCTTCATTTACATCTCTAGTTGTGGAAAATGGGGGCTACCTGGGATTCCTAATTCTCAAAGCGGTTTGCCGTTTTAACATGGTATATTCCCTTTCCCTTGTCTTTGATCTCATCAATATTCTCGATCTCAAAGCGTTCAACTGGTGTAAGTTTGAGATCCTGTATTTCCTCCACTCTTGGAATGATTCCCATCTTTAGAACTTTCGCTTCAAGATCACTTTTTGTCTTGTCTTCCTGTGCTTTAGGACGACCTCTTCTCAATGTGGGGCTCGTGTTCACCATGACCTTGAGGATATAGGGTTTCTTCCATAGTCATGTATTTCTCCCCACTCTTTGAGAGGTCGTTAACCGTTGAAGGTGGGTTTTTATAGAGCTACCTCTTGAATTCTTCACACCTAACGGCTTGCATGAGTGCGGACACTGTTGCTGTGATGTGAAGGTCAGGTATATGAAAGCGCTCAACACTGAATCGGCTCATGAACTTCCTGAGGGCCTCATTCGATCTTTATCTCATTTGCATAAAGGACAGCGTAGTTTTCCTTATCTTTTTGCTACTAGCAAAGAAGCTAAGAACTTTTCCATGAGATCGTCAAAGCAAGCTATGGATCCTTCTGGCAAAGTCATACACCAATCGTGAGCAACTCCAGTGACTGTTTGGGGAAAGGCCTTGCAAAGTATTTGATCGGGAGCAGTTTGCTTGTCCATGACATTAATGTAAGTGTTAAGATGGTTATTAGGATCAGCACTACCATCATACTCCTTCATTCGTGGATACTTGAAATTCTCAGGCATGGGGAATGTCTTTATTTACTTGGTGAAAAGAGATCTGTGGCTATAACTGGGTTGTGCTTGAGTTCTTTGCCTTAGTCCCTCTGTTATGCTTTGTTGGATCATGTGAGTGATCTTTTCTCAGGTCTTAGTGATCATGGTTGAAACTCCCGTTGGATTTCCTTCATTCCTAAGAGCGTCAGCCACTACTAGATGAGGTCGACCTTGTGGAGTAGGCATTGGCATCAAGGCCTCAATATTTGCTGCTGTAGTAAACTATGTAACTCATTGGTCTGAGGCTGTAAGAAATCAACAGTGGCTTCAGGTTGAAACCTGTTGGGATCGGCAGTGGCATCACTTTCACGACCTTGGACATTTCGGTCCAAGGCGACAGCTCTTGGGGCGTTGTCGTCATCTTGTTCGGGTTCATGACCTGTAGACCCAGGTCCAAAAGGCTTGATTTTGAGTATTGCAGTTGCTGACCATGACTTTTGTCAGTTTCACACAAACAATGCCAATGACGTCAAATTGGATAAACCGGGTGGCAAGTTGAATATTCTATTGTCAAACATGAACTCCTGTAAAAAAGGCATCAAGGTGCAACCTTAACGCTCCTTCGGCATGGTAATAAGTTTTTGGATAATTTGAGTAATAAAATACAAAGAATGGAAAAATTGAAAAACATACCCTTAGAGTTGTGCTTACCTCCTATTTATAATGGTTGGGTTTACTACAGTACCAGTTAGGGCCCTTCTTGGGCCTCCATCTACCACGTTGAGCCCAAATAACTCTGACATATGGCCCAAATAATACTTTTTCAAGAATTAGCCCTAGTCAGTTTTATTTATCATATTATTGTATATGGCATAGCAAATGGCTTCGCAAGATCCCATTCTTTTAGCAGCTCTACAGAAAGTATAAACAATACTGATAATGATATTTTCTTGTGGTGTTTATGAAGTATGATATACTTTCACAACTGTCTCCAAATATTTGATACAAGCAATAATCTTCTTTTTATTATTTTTGGTTTACAGCCTCTAAACAAGTTGGCCATGGATTTATAACGCCATATCTAACCCCAGGCCTCACTCCAACTGGAACTCCAAAAGTAAATTCAGCTAGTGTGTCACCAAGAAGGTACTTGAATGCTGGATCAGCTCACAAAACCTCTGGTGCCACCTCTCCAACAACTGCCCAATATGGACGAGGTTCTCTTTCTTCATGGTACCCTTCAAGTCAGCAGTCTTCCGCTGCAAATTCTCCACCTCGTGGACGCACACTTCCAGGTTTATATGTAACACAAGTACTTGACACTTGAGAGCTGGCTTTGGTGAGATCTTTTGAAAATCATCTTTCCAGCCAAAACTCAGTTTCAACCATACATAATTTATTTTTAAGAAAATGGAGAAAAAGCTATGTCACATATAAACTACAGCTTTTCGTTCATTTTTCACTACACATGCTCCAAAAGAATTGCTTTCCCCAACAAAAATTACATCCAAACAAGCTGAGAGAAAATTAGTAAAAGTGATTCTTCTTTTGCACTTTTGTACGATTCATGTCTTCTAAGTTGTTTTATTCTACATTGCAACTCGGAAGCTCATACTCCGAGAATTGATGGAAAGGAGTTCTTTCGTCAAGCCAGGTATATTTACAGTTTTTTGAGTACATGCTTGTATAGCTTATTGCATATAACCTGTGCTGGAGATCCTTATGGTTGCTGTTGATTCAGGAGTCGTCTATCACTGGAGCAGTTTAGCACATTTCTAGCCAATGTAAAGGAATTAAATGCTCGAAGACAATCTCGTGAGGTTATCTATGATATCCTTGATGAAATCCTACTTAAAGGGCCTAACATTATGTTTCTTTTCATTTTTTATTATTTAATTAACATAATTTATTTATGTTTTTTCATACTTCTAGGAGACTTTGAAAAAGGCAGAAGAGATTTTTGGGATGGATAACAAAGATCTTTACTTATCATTTCAAGGGTTGCTCAACCGAAATATGAACTAGAAGTACTGCTGAATTTCTGATAATGGTTAGTCTAATTTTGTAAGAGATTTTGGTCTTCTTTTTCAATATATGGGGTTTCTCTTGTTCCACTCTTTTCACTTGCTTCTTCAATATATGTAGACTTGTATGACTTGTGCAGGAATGCAGTTCTGGGTCAGAAATGCCTGCTTGCTTGTATTGGATAATTGCGAACCTATCTTTTACATGGCAGAAAAAGTGTCAAAATATAAAGTAAAGGGCTTGAACAGCCTGTTCAATCCAGTAGGTTGCAGTTTGTGTTCTGATTAGTGAATAAACAGATTTTGATCAGTAATGTTGGCAGATTTAGTACTAATATATATTATGAAAGGGAATCCATCTTCGGATGAAATTTCTGTTTCCTTAAAAGCTTTATAATGGTATATATAACGCGTTCCTGCTGCCGGCTGGCATTAACTTGAGTCTGCAAGGAGAAACATAAGAGGATTGAAAGACATCCCTCATTGATAGCTGGTCAGGCTATATAGTGGGCGTGAATTTTACTTTGGTAATTGGTATTGTGTTGTCTGTGTTCTTGCCACTCCAGAGTGCTTGTGAAGGCAGCATGGACGCGTGCTGGGTGGTTTCGCGAGCCAGCCAGACTAGAAAGGCTGGCCATGTTGGGCTATATGCATTAAAAGTTTGTGCTCGATATTATTAAAGCAAATGTGACATCAGATATTTATTCAAGGGTTGATTAGATGTGGATAAAATGAAGCTCTTCTGGTAATCAAAGAATGGGTATTCGCGGTAATAATTTAGAAATAGGGAATGGAAGTTCTTATGTTGGATGGTAACTCATCTTAAACTATTGCGATCTTCTATTGCTTTTGCGGTTTCGCCTTTATTTATTATATATACTCCGAAAGATAGATTTATACTTGATTTCATAAGTATCAAGAAAAGCTTAATTAATATATTATTGAAAAGGTAGAGAGTATTTTTCCTTAATATAAATGATCTCTTGTTATGCGTCTAGTGAAATTATAATTTATATGTGAGTTATTTAATGGTCTTTCACAATGTGCGCTTCTAGTAGGATAATCTCACTAAATGTATGGTGAGAGATTGGGAGTCATGTTGAAAATCATATTGTGATGAGAAAACAACAAACAAAATATGTGTAGAAGTTTATTACTTAACCTCATTAGAGCATCAGCATTCACATTGGTATTGTTAAAGTAGTTATCAAAAAACAATATTTATTGGTGGTGTTAGAGTAGTTATTAAAAATATTTATTTTAACATTTTTTTTGAAAGAATATTTTAACAAGTTAGTTTTGTTGTTAAAGTTAACAATAAATTTAACACTTATGTGGTATTATTTCTTTTTTTATTTTAATTAAATTGGGATTGGCTCACCCTTTGATTATTGAATTGTTGATTAAATTTAACAGTTTTAGTTAGAATTACCAATATAGTATAAATTAATAATTAAATTTAACTTATTTAGGTGTCATTTAATAATCATTAAAGACTTTATTTTTTACTTATGTAGATAGTTAATTTTAATACTATCAATATGGATGCCATGTTCTTACATAGTTCTACTTAGCAACATCACATAGAAATTTGTTTCCAATACAACTTCCCCTATCTTTTCCCTTAATTTATGGATTAAGCCCTAGATGTTATTTAATAATAATAATAATGCATCCTCTACCACATAAAAAGACTTCTACTTCTGGTCCTGGTGTAATAATAATAATAATAATAATAATAATAATAATAATAATAATAATAATAATAATAATAATAATAATAATAATGCATCCTCTATCACATAAAAAGACTTCTAGTTCTGGTCCTGGTCTCCACCATATGTCTTAAGTTTGTGTGGTACACTTTAATTGCACACATTTTGTTTGTTTTTTTCTCAATGCAATATGATTTTCGACATTTGAGAGCCCATTTCACAAATGAAAACTACTCTAATAGAAAAATGAACAAAAAAAAACTGCCTCTAGCCATCTCCAATGGAGAAATTTTATGTTATATCATTCAAAAAAACTGATGTGCCAATAAAAAAATAGACATTGTCTATTAGAATGTCTAGATGTAGACAATGTCTATATGCATCTTCTCCTCTATTTTTTTATTATTTTCTCTTTTTCTAACTATTGTATTAACTACTCATATCTTGACAAGTGTTTCATTATTTTGTAAATTCACGTGACCATTGAAGATGTTTTATACCAATTTTTATTAATTCAAGCCATACAGGAAATAGTCCACCTTAAACCATTAGAGATGCTTTAATAGTTTAAGTGTTCTATATCATGTTTACATATAATTTTTTTGTAAGAAAAAAAAGGACCCTTAAAAAATAGTCATGTCAGCGTCTAAAGATTTATTACCTTGGATGCATTTAAATTTAAATAAATATATAAAATATAGCAAATAAGAGAGAAAAACATAAGCTACTACTACAATTGAATGCTAGTATTAAAGGCTAGATCGCACATGCAATAAAAGAAGCTAAGGTGGACTGCATATATTGCATTTGAGCGACATTGGTTTATACAACAAAAATGGTTGCAAATAATTACTAATTTGTCAACTATACTTCTACGCAATAACATCACCTTTTTAAATAAATAAATAACGAATATATATTTATAAATATATGGAAATGTTTACCTTTTAATTTTAAAATGAATATATATTAATGAATAAGTTATTGTTATTGTCGTTGTTGTTATTACTACTACTGCTGATGATGAAAACTCATCTGGACACACTTGTTAGATGTTAAAATGATCTCTTCACAATGGTGTGGACTCCACTGTGGGGGCATGCTTACGAGGAATACTTATTTTACCCTGTGAGCCGTTCATGTGGAAAATCTCAGTTATGTGTCAATCTGCACTTTAAAAAAAATTTAATTTTCACAAACCACTTCTTTTCTTTCAAATCCTACCATTAGATTCAATCCCAAAATCAATATACGCGGGGTCATTACCACCACCACCACCACCACATAGAATAATGTTGGATGAAAAAACCCAAATTAGAGTACAGGGGAACGGGGGAAAATCTATTTTGGCTTGGGGGATTTGAGTTTTTTCACCCAAGAAAATCGATTAGCGTATAGGGAAATGTGGGGAAAAACTATCTTGAGGAGGGAATTGGGTAAAAGATGGACTAAATTAAAAAAATAATATTTTGTAAATAAAGGGAGAATTTAGTAGGGATGGCAACAGGGCGGGTCTGGGTCGGGTTTGGCCTTCCCCGTCCCCGCCCCGAATTTTTTTACAGATCGGAAGAGCTCGTGTAGGGAAAGAGTG
>CAVNYN010219653.1:0-15315 GCA_963692815.1 Nyctanthes arbor-tristis
GCAAGCCAAGTCGAACCAGATACCCCTTTGAATCTCCAGAAAATGGTACTTGTTTCTTGGAGGTTTCTAAACCTAGATCGAATTTGAGAGAATCCAAAATTTGGGGAATGGGGGTGATGTCGAACCATAGGAGGCAAGTTTTGAAATTGGGGGGATGGTTTTTGACCGAGATATTGGTTAAACTCATCATTAAGGGCAGATTGGTCATTTCAACATTCCGTGTAGTTGAGTTTGTGACCCAACACCTACTAATTTTTTGAAAATTCCAAAAAATATTTTGTTAGCAGGGATGAAGTTTGACCAAGTAACTGGTTGTTTAGGTCAAAATTCATATGATCTAATGTTGAAATGACATAATCGATTCATTGCTCTTAAGTCTTATCATCATTAATAATACTAGTGTACTGTACAATAGTAGATGTCGACTGTAAAATCAGAACACAAAAAGAAGAAGATGAAAAAGGAAGGTTGGAAGGGAGAGATCGGAAGAGCACAGAGCTAATGAGGACGGATGAACAGACAATACTTTGTGATTTTTTTAAGCCACTGAGAGAGAAAGGCCTCTCTTCCCTTTGGTCGGTTGATAAAAAATTGGTTGTTTAAACAACTTACTACAATATATGCTTAAATAATACTAAGAAAATGTTTTCTTGTGTAATGAGTTATTATTCTCTACTATAACACCTTACACCTATGTATGTGTGCAGGTGTTAAATATCTAAATTATAAGCAATTCACACTTAGAGCTTAAATATGTGCCAAAATAAAATTTCTGATCAAAGTGATACCTAAGTTTTTATTTTCAAGATTGACAAGTTAGAAACAATTTGATTGTCTAAAAAAATATGTTCATATTCATTATTCTTTTGTCAATTCATTCATCGGTTCAAAAAAGCCGTTCTATCTCTGGTTGACTCGTCATTGTCTTTGGTGAAGTGGTTGACTCTGCTGTAACAACAATTTCCCGCAATTACTCAGTCAGATAAAAGAGAATCAGGCACAGAGTCAAAGGCCGCCCTGTGGATTTCTTCTCCACGCTGACGGCTCTTTGATCACATCAGCCCCAACAGGTAGTATCATATATAATTCTTGTTTCACAAAAGCAGCATGCATTCCTTTTGGGGGATTTCAGGATATCAGGAGAGTCTCACACAAGTCGTCCCTACCCTTGTCCATTTGACCATTTCCGTTTGAGATATCACTATTTTTTGTTGGAAGTGGGAGATTCAACTTATTATACCAGTGAGAAATTCGGCGATCCAAGTGTGATTGATGCCACTGGGAAGATCCTATTGGTGACAATCATACTGGTCTTATTTATGCTAGTTAGTTTCATTTGCATCCACCTCTACGCCAAATGGTTCTGGCGCCGCGGTCAAGAGACCACCACCTCCACCCACACCCATGGCGTAACTGTTGCGACAGTCATGCATCGTGGTCTTGATCCCTCTGTCCTCGAAACTATTCCTGTACTTGTATTTGATCCAGAGGAGTTGAAAGATGAAATGGAATGTTCCGTTTGTCTTTCTGAGGTCTCCCAAGCGGAAAAGACGCGGCTTTTGCCCAAGTGCAATCACGGGTTCCACAAGGATTGCATTGATATGTGGTTTCAATCTCATTCCACTTGTCCTCTTTGTCGAGACCCCATTTCGAATCCCAACGAGTCGTCCTCATCGGCCCCAGATACAGCTGCTCTTCAAGCCCCAGCATCTGAAGAGAGCTCAGGGCAGTCACCAAATTTTCCAACCAATGTGCTCTTTTGGGGAAATGAGACTCAGGTTAGCACATTAGGACCTTGTTTGGAGGGTAGTGCTGCTTCTCTGCCACCTTGTTCATCATCATCGGTATCAACAACGAATATCCTACCAAATGAAATGCTTGTGATTGACATTCCAAGATGGCTTAATGGAGAGGAAGACGAAAAATCACCTGCCCCTTCACAGTTGAAGTCACTGAAAAGACTTTTGAGTGGTAGTATGAGGTTCAATCCTTGGAGTACCAAAACAAACGTGGACTTGGAACAAGGAAGCAGCAGCCAAAATTAATATGTAACCTCATTCAAATTGTATTGTATGTAATTTTGCAAAATTTATTCATTGGATTGGATTGGATTAAGAGGGTGTGAGTGTTGAAGCCTCAAGGACATCAAGTTCAGTGGCCGTTGTAACTAATGGTGCCATTTAGGGAATTTAGTTTAGATGAGCTCTGCTCCAATGTACTCCATTTTATTGTTGTAGTCGCTGTACAGTGGACTTGTTCGTTAACTTCCTCTCTTATCGTTTCACTGGCCGGTTTTCAAACCTGCATTTAGGAAGGTTAAGGAATCGCTCGAAGCTAATCAAGGGAAGAGCCTCACACAAAGTTTGGCATTGTAGATTTGCGCTTCAGCTCAACATTTTTTGGTTCTTAGATTTGAAGGAACAGAACCTTCACATTACATGCTCTCTCTCTCTCTCTCTCTCTCTCTCTGATGAAACTTTGCACCTTGGTTTCTCCGTAGTATCTCATCCCAGCGGAGCAGACTTCTTTTGCGGTGGAGCGTGTTTAGGTACAAATATAAAGCTTCTCTTTAATTCCATTTTCTCCTAGAGAAGAGTGAATGGTGAATTTCATCCCTTTTTTGTCACATTACCGGGAGCCATTATTTTTTTAGCAACACGTTACAATGGCATGAAACATTGGTTCATACAGCCTTCCAAGTATGTTTCTGGATTTAATTTGCCTTCTCTTTGTTGATTTTATCATTGCTCACATTTGATTGTTCATTGATGCCAGCAGCATTTTAGTTTTAGCAGGTGTGAATAGTAAGGCTACTCAATTCTCTGGTGGCACAATTCCTTTAAAAATTGCTGTGTTGGGGCTGGAATTTCCAGCATCTGAATCAGTTAAGAAGGCAGGAAATGTTCAGTCTTTACTTTTGCAATTTAACAAAACCAGCTTATAGCAGTTAGGCTAACCAGCAAAACCACAGTAGATAGAAATAAAGTCAAATTGATGCCCTTTCATTTGCATGAGCTCTATACAAAGATACATTAATTCCGGGACATCAATTTTCTCCAAGTCAATCAAAGTTTAAGTGCTTATATTTCCCCAAACACACGCCTTCGTCACCTATCAAAGTTGAAGTAGAGGCAGAGCCATAATAACACCAAAAACAGAAACCAGCAATAGCAACAACCAAACTGGAAATGACTGCTTCCTCCTGTCATTTAACTCCCTTGGCACTTCAATTTTTTTCACTTCTGCCTTTGCTCCATGTTTCTCTAACAAGGGACTTACAAGTCCATCTTGAGTTGGTGCTGGAATGGCCTGCTCCTGTTTAGGTCGCTCAGCTGCTAGCTGCTCTTCATACTTCTCCACAAATTCTGGAAAAAGTTTCTTGAATGTAGGGCTGCTATGAACAAATTGAAACATAAGGCGACAACAATTTTGAAAGGTATATAAGAGATAATGTTTTGTCTAAAGTTGATACTGACCAATTCTACCAGTCTCAGGACCTCATAATATTTTCATTGATTACAAAAGACACTTGCCTATTTATTGATTGCAATGACAATTGCCTAGAGTAAAAACGTTCTGTTACAAATTTTACAAGGCAGAGATGAAACCACAATAAATTTTACATCCCATGTTGCCAGTTGGCTGCGGCCTTTTTTTTCCTTCTTTTCCACTCATAAGTTACTTCTAGTGAGAGCATAACCATGCAACAACATAAATTCATAGTACTATAATTTCTTCTCCTTTTTTTTTCTTTTTTTTTTTGGGTGGGGGGGGGGGTTGTTTGTGGGAGGTGGGGACCAAGTTTGAAAGAGACTCACTTTTTACAATTGAATGCAAGAGAAGCCTTTGCAAGTCTCTGTTTCTCTTCTATAGTTGTGGTCACACTGCCAGTGGTAGGACTGCTATCCATCTGGAAACAGATTAGACTATATGAGATCTGAAAATTTTACGTGTAACTTCCCATTTTGACAGACCTTCACACTATGGGAACTATTAATAAAAAATTAAAAATAAGAATAAATGATGCAGTCACAAGAAATAGCAAAATTATTGTGGATGTGTTTTTAACTCACCATGAACGAAAGGAGTCCCGTCAAAATGCTGCATGTAAAATTTGTGAAGTTAGTACAAGAAACGTGAAACTTAGACGGATAGGGGGTGGGCGGGAGGGTGTGGGTGTGGGGTGTGTTGGGGGGGGGAGGGAGGGATGGAGAGAACTCTGACAATGTATTACCTTGAGACCGACCACATTGGGTTCCAACTTTCTGGATGGACTGTAAAGTCACATGATGTAAGTGGGAGGAACAAAAAAGAAAAAAATACCACCTCCGTCCTATAAAAATAAGCCCAGTTTCTATTTTTATTTGTGCCACATTATAGTCCACTTATATAAACAAGGTTGAAAAATTAATTTCTTTTCCAAATATGTCATTAGTCCAACTACTAATAAATTTGTAGTGCATTAAACTGAATTAGTCTTGAATAAGGTATGTTAGGGAATTAAGTGTAAATTTTATATTTCCAACCACATTAATTCACACTTCTTAATCCATGGGATTAGTTAATATGGGCCTATTTTTATGGGACGGAGGTAGTATAACTGGAAAAAGGATAATATTACATATAGCCTGCAAACTAACTTACAGTCACTCATAGACAGACAGATTTTCTTTTGCGTCATGAAGCGGCCATTTGGAGTAATCATGCTAGCAAGCAAGGAAATATGGTTGTCATAAAACAGCTAATGACTGGCCTAAATAACGTCACACAAAATGAAGCATTGAAATCAATTCATGAATGCAAAATGGAGTATGCACCTGATTCCAGGAGGTTTGTATGGATATTCTGGAGGAAACTTAATCTTTCCATAGTAATATCCACCTTAACAGTTGGAGTGATTGGCAACCAAAAAGGAGAACAGGAAAAAGGTGAGTACCATCATATAAGAAAACATATAAACACCTCCAGAAAACTCAAAAGAAAATCAGAAAGAAATATGAACGCTCCGAAACACTGGTGAGCACGAATGCTCTAGTTATATTCAAAAGGCACAAGGGATCAAATACAAGAACAAAAAACCTGCAAATGGCGTCCCTTCACTTCCCTCCAAAACATAATCTGACCAGAAAATACCGAAAGGGATCATGTTAGCAGATAAAACAAATTTTGCAAGAACAGGGGAGGAGTTTTACCTAATGAACTAGAAAGGTCTAGTCATAAAAACTCATAAAGTTTCCTTGAAAATCAGATGATACTAGTCGATTTTTACATGCCATGGTTGGTCGCAAATAAATTGAAACTGTTTCCGAAATAAACATTTTCCCATCTAATTAGACAACCCTGGTAATATTCAAAGGCTCAAGGTGTTTATAAATTCTCATCCTAGCATTGCACATATGCGAGCATCTACAACAGGCTCTTTAAACCTAAAATGCTCTCTAATCCAAAAAGTAAAGTCTCAAAATCTTCTTCAAGAGGCCTAATTCAACATTTTAATTTTGAGAGTGGACTTGGCTTTCCAATCTATATTTTTATCAACACCAGTTTCAATGTTCTCATTGTTGGATTATACAAATTATATCCAACTTTATTGGTCATTGACATGTAAAAATTTTAATATATGAATTAAAAAGGAGACAACACAGTATATATAATTTTATTTTTTTTAAAGTTAAAATAAAGAGCAGATCGGAAGAGCAGTCTTGTTGGAGGCTTGAAGCATAAATATTTACACTCTTTAAATTTGCAGATTCTCTCTATTTGGCGGAAGATGCTCTTTGAAAATAAAGGGGATATTGGAGAAGCTCTTAGTCATTAGCTTTAAGAAAATAACAGAAGTAAAATTGAAATCACAAATCTCACTTAAAAATCAGCAGGGTATATTAAATGAAAGAAAAAGACAAAAAGAGGCAAAGGTAAATTTTAGCATTCCTTTCACAATCTAGTTTTTCTTGATCCTAACAACGAAAAAAAATTCTGAAAATCGAGATGGTGCAAATGGAAAGGCACGTGGTAGGGTCATACGCATTTAGAGAACACAAGAAGAGAAAGTGACTTACGCCATTCAAGGATGTCATTTGGAAGAGGACGTGCCACAACATGGGAAACAGGTTCCTTCACATGCATAGGATGAAACAGAACCCATAATCCAGTTGAAGATAATTCATTGAAGCACAAGGTAAAAATACAATTAATATACTACAGAAACGTTCCTAGGAAAGCCTCATGGAAAGCATTGGATTAATAGTTCACCGGCAAAAATACAAATAAAAAAATTGGTACCATGTTTTTGGTCCTTAACAAATATACAATTCAAAAGTATGTCATACTTCAAGAGAGAGGAGAGGACGGTCATTTGGCAACAAGGGCTACTGAAAGTCAGTTCCCCATAGAACTAAGGAGGCTATACACTTTTCTAGATCATAAATTCTACAAAATATATTTGTACGTTCTTTCACAATTTGCTGCTGGTGAACAGCCCATAAAACTGAAATTTGTGACGCCAAGCATCAAAGAAGAAATCAAATCTGGATAATTAAGATGATGGTAGAATACAGAGCTCAAACCGTCTATAGAATCATCTTCTCATAGCCGCTGCATTAACTATGTAATCCTGACTTAGTCTCTATGCCACAAAAAAAGGAACATATGGATAGTGGGGAAAACTTCTTACTTTACAAAGATCTCTAAACTCCTTCTGGAGGCGCTTTACACATGCTTTTTCTGCCATTTCTCTGTGTTAAAAGAAAAGTATAAGAGATATGAATGATAGACAGTTCCTTTAATGTGTGCCCCGTCTTAACTATTGTATCTCCTGCACAAAGTATAAATTGTGTTTAGAGCTTTATAAATTGTGTTTAGAGCTTGAAAATCTTCTCTGTTACTCTTTTTATTTCAATTGTTGAACACAGATATTATTGAGAGAAATAAGAGTTTCACCAACGAAAACAGAAAAATCAGTATCGAACAAAAGCATACAGCTCATTTTCCATGTTGTGGGTACAATAAACAAATGTTTAAAAAATAAAGAAAGAAATTTTCTACTTAATCAAAAAATATACTGGAGCAAAGAACCAACTTCTTTTCATGTCTCTACCAAGTACCAACAGCTAGTTAGTAGTTACTGTTCTTGGAATAAAGCATCGGTAAATGTGTTCTACTACATTTGCCAGATATAAGAAGGAAATCATGCCCTGAATGCCAAAGCACATCCTCGTGCATCAGGTTAAACCAAGTAAAATTCCAAAAGGTCATTAAATTTCGTAAGATAAACCACATCCTCATGCATCAGGTTAAAAATTAGTGCATCTCACGGTAAGAACGTGTTAATTACCTAGGTAGAACATACTTCTTAACAACTAATAGTTGCAATAGTAAAGTAAATTGGAATCTCAATTGCAGTTGTCAACTACAAAATAGGTAGAAGAGAAATCATCATATTATTTTGTTAACAAATCAAAATAATGGTATGCTAAATTCATTTGAACTCGAGCTACCTATACAAGAATCACAAGCATTATTATGCAATATCAAATGAAATCCAAGTTTTCCAGATTTGACAACCCCACAATTCCTACAGTTGTAAAATAGAACAGAAAAAGCATAATTTCTACACCGTTTTCACTGTTCTACAGTATTAATCCCCCAAATTATAAAATTAAATCCAAAAGCAAATTTTGACTGAGAAAAATCTGAAGGCGGTTATTACTAATTCCTAAATCAAGGAAACATCAAAGATGAACACATGAACATGAAGTAGCAAATATACTTAAAAGTATGTACACATATAAAGAGAGAAGGAGAATACGTTACCAGAGATCGGCAACGAGAAACCAAACCCCTTGCAGTATAGAAATCGTCACAGAACACGAAAATTTCCACAATTTTTATAACTAGGAAAAACTATTTAGATTCGATTTGTATGATCTAATAGATTATTTTAAATTGTAAATATAATTTGAGAAGACGAATGTTATTGATTGTATCCCGGGGGGAAATAAGAGATGGTCTGGGATTGCCAGTTTTTTTTCGTTTCTCTGGGCCGATGAGGTCAGTAGACGTTTTCAACCCTAGAAAAACCGATCTGCGCCTCCGCAGTGCGGTGCCATGGTTGGGATAGATATGTCTTTAAACACCGTATATTGAGCGAATTTTGTCCACGAGTCCCTCAAGTTCCCTCAATTCTTAAATATTATATATAGAAATATATACACACACGCACTAGTTTTGAAATATATTTGAAAATAAAAAATTAAATATTGCTTCAAACAACTGATGAAGTAAATTTAAAGTGAATTTTACAACAATTAAATTACCCTCAAAACCTGTAATTCTGAAATGTTACCTATAATATGCTATTCACTTGAAAATTAGAACGACTACTACGTTGTTATATGTTGTAATCTTTAAAGAAAAAAAGAAAAAAAAACAAACATACATAACACAAAAAGAAAAAGGAAAAAAAAACAAAAAGAAAAAAAAGGAGCGTTTCGTGTTTTTTTTTTTTGGACATGAATACTTCTTGATTTAGTTTATAGTAGATCTTTTTCTTTCCGTAGTGTATATATCTTAGTTCTGAATTGATATATTTATGAGCTAATTAGTTTAAAAAAAAAAGAACATCTCGTGGAAGAATTTGGAAAAAATGGAAAAAAAAAGAGCACAAAACGATAAAAAACATGGAAGACAATTTCTAACAGTAAATTTTTCCTTTAATATTTTTTTTGCACAAAATATATTTGTAAAAAAATTACATATTGCGTCAAACAACTAATGAAGTAAATTTGAAGTGAATTTTATAACAATCGAATTATCGTCAAAATATGTAATTTTAAAATGTTATCTATAACATAGTACTCACTTGAAAATCAAAACGATTACTACATTGTCATATTGTAATCTTTAAGGGAAAAAAAAAAAGAAAAAAACAAACGTACATAACACAAAAAGAAAAAAAAGGCACGTTTCGTATAGGAAATTTGGCCCAGGCAGAAAACGACAAAATAGTAGAAATTTTGCCCAAAAATAGGGCCCACATTTGGCTCTTATTATATAGTAGATATATATATATTATTTATTTAAATAATTAATTCAATACATTCATTGACTTTTTTTTAAAATACAATTACAAATTTGTATTGTAACAGTACAAAAATACATAGATATATGTCTTATTGAAACATAATACTAAGAAAATCGAGGAAAATTAAACCTGAGACCTCTATATTTCAGTACATCAACCTAACATGATATGGCTCATTAGTATGCCTTGTCTTGTCTTGAAATAATAATTAATAAAGTCTATAAAGCAATGTTGACAAACTCATTCTAGAGTAATGCTACATTAATCGCGAGATTTTGACCACAGCTTTAACCATACCAATTTCTCGTGATATTTAGCTGAGATTTTACTGTAGATTAAAATAATTAATTATTATTATTTTTATTATATTAGAATATTAGAATCTAGAAAATTCCCAAAACCATTCGTTCTTGAATTTCAAAGATTGCAACCCGTCTTCCCATCTTTCAGGCCAGCCAGTCACGTCGCCGGAAGTTCTCTGAACTCTTACGGCGGTGGTGCTATGTGGTACGCGGCAACTATTTTTCTTCGTGGAAGTGATATTTCCCGAAGCCATAGATACAGGTAACTTTCGTGTATATGTATATCAGTTTTTACTTCTTGTTATGACTTAAGATGATGGGTTTATCTAAGATAGCGGATGAGTATATTCTTCTTTGCATCTTGCTTATTTAGGTTTCTCGATTTCACATTCTACATTTCTAAATTAAAACATAGGGTTTAGATAAAAACAATAAATTAAATTTAAATTGGAATTTCAATTTGTATCATTTTGTTCACAATAAGCAGTTTGTTTGAATGTCTATAGGCTTATATTTTGAACTTTAATTTATCTTTATTTTGAGGTTTTTGAACTTCTTAATGTCTGTCTACAATTTCCTTATATGCTTTCTCTATTTTTCCTTTTAGATATGGAAGTTGGGGATTGTTATGAGGATGATGAGGAAACCTTGAATGACCCTATGCTGAAAGATGAAAATTTGGCAAATAATGCAATAGAGACAGAGAATTGTGAAAGAGTTAATGCCGAGTTGTGTGGAGATGATAGTGTTACTGTACTGGAGGTGGGGATGAAATTTAATAGTGTTGAGGCATGTTATGAATTTTACAAAGCATATGCATATTTGGTAGGGTTCCCAGTTAGAAAAAGGAATTCAAGGAAGGGTGATGATGGGATTTTAAGAAATGTGACATTTGTGTGTGGTCGACAAGGTAATAGAGTTAGTAGTGCAAGCAATTTGTTAAAGCATCACCCAACAATGCAGATAGGGTGCAAGGCAATAGTGGCTATTACTTCAGATGTTCAAGGTGTCTGGCGAGCAACCAAAGTCATTCTTGAGCATAATCACATGACCAGTCCTTCGAAATCTCGGATGTATCGGTGTAATCGGTAGCTATGTGAGCATACAAAGCGTAGGCTAAAGATGGATGATTGGGCTAGGATTCGGTTACATAAAAGCTTCAAATCAACTGTCATTGAGGGCGGAGGTTATGAGAACATGACTTTCTACATTGACTTTCTACATTGATAAGATCAGAAAATTGAGGTTGGGTGAGGGCGATGCAGTCGCCATTCATGCCTACTTCTCCAAAATGATGAAGCAATGTCCTGGTTTTTACTTTCGTATTGATACAGACGATAAAGGCCATTTGAGGAATCTTTTCTGGGCAGATCATAGATGTAGGCTAGCCTATAAGGAGTTCCATGATGTTATCACTTTTGACGCAGCATATTTGACAAATGAATACAACATGCCTTTTGGTCCATTTGTTGGAGTTAATCACCATGGGTAGTCGATATTGTTTGCTTGTGGCCTGCTATCTTGTGAAGATATAGAAAATCGATATTGTTTGCTTGTGGCCTGCTATCTTGTGAAGATATAGAAAATTTTGTTTGGTTATTCAAGACATGGCTTGATTGCATGGATGATCAACCTCCTCTAGGTATCATTACTAACCAGGACAAGGCGATACAAAATGCTATTGAGACCGTTTTCCCTACAACGATGCATAGAAGGCGTTTGTGGCATATAATGAAAAAGTTACCAGAGAAATTTGGGTATCACAATGAGAAGGAGTCTGTCTTCAGAGCTATGTATAATGCAGTTCATAGTTCATATAGTCCAGTTGAGTTTGAGCAGGCCTAGTGCGAAATGCTCGAGAAGTATGATCTATGAGGAAATAAATGGCTGGCCAATATTTTCAAGGACAGAACCCGTTAGGTTCCAGCATTTGTAGACACACATTTTTGGGCGCGGATGCAAACCACACAACAGAGTGAAAGCATGAATTCCTTCTTTGATGGATATGTCAACTCAAAAACTTCTTTGAAGTTGTTTGTTGAATAGTTCGATAGAACTCTAGGTAGTAAAGTTGAAAAGGAGTACCAAGCTGATTGTCTATCCTTCTCACAGTTAGTTCAGTGTGTAACTATATATAAGATGGAAAGGCAATTTCAGTTAGCCTAGACAATGGCCTTATTTAAGGAATTTCAATCGGAGCTAATTGGTAAGATGAACTGTGAGGTTATATTTAGCGAAAATAGTCTCTCTGAAACTACTTACCAGGCGAGGGAGGCGAGATGTGTGGATGGAGAGACAATTGTGAAAAAAGTGTTCAATGTTTTGTTTCAGAGCAGAGACTGTCATATAGTTTGTAGTTGTCACATGTTTGAAAAAAGGAGAATATTGTGTAGACATGCTATATCTGTTTTGCTTCGTAGTGAAGTTGAATATATCCCTGAGAAGTACATACTGAGAAGATAGAGACGAGATTTCAGACGTCTTTACTCAAGCGTTAAAGTCCACTATGAAGGATGGATCTCTACGTCTGGACAGGTTAGATACGATAAATTGTGCAGGGATTTCTCTAGATTAGCGGACCTGGTGGTAAAGGATGAGACAGATTTTAGTGAAGTGAAAAGGTGGATTGCTGTCAAGTCAAATGACATTACCATGGCAAGGACCCAATCTACCATTGGAGTTACTCCTGTTTTGGTAGATGATGTTCATGGTGTGCCCTCTGCCGATGTAGGAATAGAGATGGCAAATAACATCCTCAAATTAAAGACCCAAAGCATGTTAGAAGGAAGGGTACCCCTAGAAAACTAAGGAAAAAGGGACCATTGGAGACTAAATCGAAGAAAGCAAAGGCATGATTGATTTTTGGTTCATTCTGATCGTTATGGAAATATCATTGGCAATTAATAATACGTCCCCTAGAAAACTAAGTTATTAGTTATGCTTTATTATATTCATCATATTAGTTATGTTTCGCTATGAAAGCTACGCCTTTTTATACTCATATAATTTCCTTTTTCATTGTTGTTATAGGTATTATTCAAGCTGCCTTTACGTTGTCTTGAAGTAAGAAGATGGACTTTTGTCATGAAGAAGCTGGACTTTTGCCATAAAGTACGAAGTCGGCCTTTTGTAATGTGGAAGGCTGGTTTTGTCATGAAGATGCTAGATTTTTGGCAAGTTCTTTAGTCAGAGGCATTTTTATAAGCTGACTGACGAAGGGGATATACTTGTATTTACACCTTTTTTGTACTTAGAAATTGCAATGGAATACATAGCAATCTTTTCTATAAAATGACAAGCGGCTTATTTTGTAGAATATGGGTATATAGTGGGTACTTGTAGACTTGTTGGTGGTTGACTAAGTAAATGTTTAAACATCATCATGCTCTGGTTTACTAAATGGCAAGTAATGAACGTGCTTCGGAATTTATTTATATGTTGTGGTATGAGTATGGTTGGTGTTCGGATATGTGGTTTTTGACAGGTTGGATAAGCGCAATATACAGGGAAACTCTGTCGAAATTCTTGTAAAAATTTTACTTAGCAATAAATAAAGAAAATAAGATACATAATAATCACATAATCATAACCACCAAGCGTTCAATATAAAAAGGTATTAACAAAGTTTGCCCATTGAGTTTGATTTAATATATAAATGTTCCTAGATTCACAATATATATACATATAACATAAATGTTCCAAATAAGGAGATAAAATTTAAGGATAAAAGAATTAAGTGTTCTAATAGAAGGAGTGAGGCGATGGGAATTGGAGCAACCATACATTATAGTATCTAAGTGGTCATCTCTGTTGTCCCAGTCTTCATTAAAGCATAGAATGGTTGTTGACTTTTGGCTATTGTCATACTTTTTATCTTTGAAATAGCCCAACAAACTTCTCTCATGGAGGGGCGTTTTTGGGGCAGGTTGTGCAAGCACTTCTCAGCGATTCTGGCCAGACTTCTTACTTCCTCCAAATTGCATGTGCCAACAATCTATATATCAAGTATATCATCCACGCCGTCTGGACTCAAAGTTGCCTAAAAAAGTTCAATTGGAGAAAATATCAGAAGAATAAGGCTCATGATTATTGTGTAACTCAGTGTTTTGGTGAGTTTTTTTATTGTGGCTACGTGTTTTGACGAGTTGCTTTGATGTGACTCGGTGTTTGGCGTATTGTTTCGATGTGACTCGTGTTTTGGCAATTGTGATTATTGTGTCGTAATATTGTGATATCACAATGTAAAAACATCTAAAACACCTGATTTTTTCAAAAAAAAAAACCCTTCATGTACTTTAATTTTAAAAGTATGTAAAAAAACCTTTGCATGTTTCAAGTTATCCTATATAACTGGGTGAATTACCATGCGACACGCCCAAAAGAAACTCAGCAATTGGATCCACATTCATTTGCCAGTCTGCTAGTTTTAGGTATTTTTCATTTAGAGGCACTATTGCAGAAAAGAATTTCCCTTTTGAAACCACTATTTTGCTTTGAGTTGTGCTATTTAAACAAAATACTAATAATAATAATGCTACCTCATCCTATAAAGTTAGTCCAATAGTTATTTTCACATAGATTAAGAAAAGATAGTTGATATAGTTGAAATATTAAATTTTACCTTATTTTTCCATATATCCTCTTATATCTTATTAATTGTTTGAAATACTTTTAATGCATAGGTAGTTAAATAATAATAATTAATTAGGGGCACATATAAAAATAAAAAATTAAATACATACTTAATATGATAAATGAATTATCTTTTTAGATAATCGAAATGAAATAGTAAATTATCTTTTTGGATGGTGAAGAGAGTAATATTGGGGGCGAGAGTACGCAACACACGCTAGTTTGTGGGTTTGAGTATGTCCCTTTAATTTTTCACCCCCGCATGCAACCACTAAGTAGGAATGGGGGAAAAAAGGATAAGAATGGAAAAAGGAAGTATTTAATGGTAATAAATAGAATTTATAAAAAGGGGAAAAAACAATAAAGTCGTCTAACAAAATATAATAAATAGAATTTATAAAAAGGGGAAAAAAACAATAAAGTCGTCTAACAAAATATTAAATATCTAAATCTAGACGGTTGATAGTTGGCTATTAATCAAGCTTAGGCACTGGTAAAGGCTAGATGAATAAGTTTGAACATAAATAATTTATTGATTACATTGAATCGTATATATGAGACAATGAAAATTTTGTAGCACTAAGCGTTTCATGTGGAAGGACACACATATTTAAAAATTGAGTAATGCTATTTAGTATTACTGGTACTTGGCACTATATCAAGGTGGCATTGAATGATAAGTCAAATTAAGTGGGTCCTTTATTCATGTATTTAATTTCACTTATCATTCAATGCCACATTAGTTGTCACGTAGACTGGTGCCAAGCACCACTGGTGCTACATAGCATTATTTTTAAAAATTTAAGTGTTATGTATTCATACACTTAAATGAGATTTAAAAAAAAAAAAAAGATTGAGTTTTCGAAGACGCTACATATAACCAAAATGGAGATCGAATGGACAAACTCGATTGCTAGTACACATATGGTAATATACACATATAGAAAAGGGTTAATTTCACAAATCGTCCCCAACCTTTAGGTTAAGAATCAGTTTCGTCCCCAACCTTTTTTAAGACACACCACGACCCCCAACCTTTCAAAAATACGCACAAATCGTCCATATTGCAACTATTCGGCCATTTTTTTTTAAAAAGACAATTATACCCCCATAAACATTTTAAACTTTTTTTTAAAATGTTTAAAAATAATAAAAAACTAAAAAAACCCACCCCACCCCATCCCTACCCCACCCGTCCCTTTGCCAGTGGCCGGCCGCCATAATGGTTCATTCCGGAGGCCAAAAAGGGGAGGTGAATCCCCCCCATTTTGCTGCCATTTCTGGCAGCAAAATGGGGGG